>CM042406.1:27475995-27490995 GCA_023634145.1 Thymallus thymallus
GATTTATTAATACATTTTCAAGTACAAAACTGTGCACTCTCCTCAAACAATAGCAAGGTATTATTTGACTGTAATAGCTACTGTAAATTGGACAGTGCATTTAGATTAACAAGAATTTAAGCTTTCTGCCCATACAAGATATGTCTATGTCCCGGGAAATGTTCTTGTTACTTACAACGTCATGCTAATCACGTTAGTGCACATTAGCTTAACTGTTCCGAGTGCGGGACACCGATCCTATAGAGGTTAAGTTTAGGCACTCGTTCCAAATGGTTATGGTAAGGTTTAAGGTTTGGGATAGGTTTAAAACAAGGTTTGGGATAGGTTTACTAGATTCCACCACTGTGATGGGCTAGGCTTAAAACAAAAACCGCTGGGATTGAACATGTGATCTTCTGACACAGAGTCATGGAATTACAACCATCCTCCACCCCATCCACAATGCCCTAGCAAAACCCAAGCCTAATTGAGGGCTCACTGTTGCCCCTAGTGGCTGGATTTGAAGGCATTTCCAGACATGGATAGATGTCCAATTTCGAAGTCACTCTTGAGTAATCTGCCTGCATAAACAGGCACAATGGTGCTACTGCTCTCCCTGGGGGAAAGAAAGAGGGGGAAGAAAGTGAGGAGATGGGGATGTTGGGAGGGAAAGATGAAAGAAACTGCCACCTCCCTGTCAGGGGGTGAGGTGGGGGGAGGGGGCTATATCAGTGCACCTCTCTCTTTATCTCCTGCCCTCCCTCTATTTTCCTCTCATCCTCTCCTTTTAAAAACCCTCCATTCTGGGATTTTAGAGGTGTGACTTTTCTTGCTCTGGTCATTTCACTGTTTAGTCGTTTCTTCTCTTCCATTCCTACCGGTGTATTAAACCTCACCAGAAAGTAGCGTTACGCATGTGTGTGTGTGTGTGTGTGTGTGTGTGTGTGTGTGTGTGTGTGTGTGTGTGTGTGTGTGTGTGTGTGTGTGTGTGTGTGTGTGTGTGTGTGTGTTTGCCCGTGTGTTTGTGTGTGCTCGTATGTGTGTGTGTCTTTCATCTTGTGCTTTCCCCACTCTGACCTCCATGACTGGAGTCAATAGCTCTGACTGCACCACAGACACAGAACAATGAGACAGATATTTCACCAGATGTATAAATGTGAAGCATCCACTTCGCGTTTCCACTCACTACCAAATATGGAAGCCCTCTGGCCGGCAGTGGGAGAAGATCAAACAAGATCGATTTTGTCTGACATTCTGCACATTTTCTCATCGATTAAATATTTGATCTCAATACAATTTTCTGTTCCCAAAACTAGAATCTGTTATGAACAGAGTGGACTAAGTTTTGTAGACTTTACCCTTTGCAAAAGTTTTTTAAAACCGCGATGTTTAGAAGGAGTGCAAAGGCGAATTGAGTTATTGCACACGCGCACTTCACAGAGGTGGCATTCCCTAACTGAAATATACAGATGTCTGCTAGAACACGCCAATAGTATATCGCTAGCTCGTGCTTGGCTCTGCCCACCTCCTTGACTGTTCTGCCCACTATGACTCATTTGTTCCCATTGGAAACGACAGGCTGTGGTCTATCTTGGTTTAGTTGTACAAATATTTCACTGCACTGTATCTTAGGTTAATTCTGACTATTTTGAGGAAGTGTATAATGGCTACGGCATCTCAAAATGGACAACCAGTACTATTGGCGCTTTTTTCTCGTTTTCAAGAGAAGGTCTTTTAAGGGAGTATGCGAGCACACTCTTTCGGTTCGGCTAGCCGCATTCGGCTAGGCACCAGCCGAACTGAAGCATGCTGATGCCTTTAGTATGTATAGTGAATGTAGTAGTGAAAGTATTCTGAGCCCTGGACTTTTTCCACATTTTGTTAGGTTACAGCCTTATTCTAAAATTGATGACAAAGCAGAAAAAGGTTTTTAGAAATTTTTGCTAATTTATAAAAAATATAAAAACTTAAATATTCAATTTACGTAAGTATTCAGACCCTTTACTTAGTACTTTGTTGAAACACCTTTGGAAGCGATTACAGTCTTGAGTCTTCTTTGGTATGACGATACAAGCTTGGCACACCTTTATTTGGGGAGTTTCTCCCATTCTTCTCAGCAGATCCTCTCAAGCTCTGTCAGGTTGGATGGGGAGCATTGCTGCACAGCTATTTTCAGGTCACTCCAGAGATATTCAATCAGGTTCCAGTCCAGGCTCTGGCTGGGCCACTCAAGGACATTCAGAGACTTGTCCCGAAGCCACTCCTGTGTTGTCTTGGCTGTGTGCTTAGGGTCGTTGTCCTGTTGGAAGGTGAAACTTCACCCCTGAGGTCCTGAGCACTCTGGAGCATGTTTTCATTAATGATCTCTCTCTACTTTGCTCCATTAATCTTTGCCTCGATCCTGACTAGTCTCCAAGTCCCTGTCACTGATAAACATCAGCATGATGCTGCCACCACCATGCTTCACTGTAGAGATGGTGCCAGGTTTCCTCCAGACGAGATGTATGGCAATCCGGCCAAACAGTTCAATCTTGGTTTCATCAGACCAGAGAATCTTGTTTCTCGTAGTCTGAGAGTCTTTAGGTGCCTTTTGGCAAACTCTAAGTGGGCTGTCATGTGCCTTTTACTGAGGAGTAGCTTCTGTCTGGCCACTCTACCATAAAGGCCTGATTGGTGAAGTGCTGCAGAAATGGTTGTCCTTCTGGAAGGTTCTATAAAAAACATGAGTTGGCGCACACCCAGAGAAACGTATTATATGTAGAGGTGCTGACTAATGGAGAAAAAACTATAAGCTATAAAAAATAATAGAGTCGCACACTATGTATAAACTCCCAGTAATGTTTTGGGTAAATCACCAACGTTTTGGCATCACTGCCTTCTTCAGGGCCTTCTTCAAGGTTCTAGCATCTCCACCGAGGGTCACCTCCCTGTCCAATTCCCTTCTCCCCTGATTGCTCAGTTTGGCCAGGCGGCCAGCTCTAGGAAGCTTCTTCCATTTAAGAATGATGGAGGCCACTGTGTTCTTGGGGACCTTCAATGCTGCAGAATTGTTTTGGTACCCTTCCCCAGATCTCTGCCTCGAAACAATCGTGTCTCTGAGCCCTACGGACTATTCCTTTGACGTCATGGCTTGGTTTTTGCTCTGACATGAACTGTCAACTGTGGGACCTTATATAGACAGGTGTGTGCCTTTCCAAATCATGTCCAATCAATTGAATTTACCACAAGTGGACTCCAATCAAGTTGTAGAAACATCTCAAGGATGATCAATAGAAACAGGATGCACCTGAGCTCAATTTCGAGTCTAATAAGGCTGTAACATAACAATGTGGAAAAGGTCAAGGGGTCTGAATACTTTCCGAAGGCATTGTATAGTGTAGTATGTAGTAATAATGAGTTGTAGTAGTCTGTAGTAGTGAGTGTATGTTGTGAGATGCTGGAGTCTGTAGTAGTTCCTGTATATACTTCAGAAAGTTTTCACACCCCTAAATTGATTAAATTGAGATTATTTGTTACTGGCCTACACACAATACCCCATAATGTGGAATTATGTTTGTTTTTCGATTATTCTTTTTTACAAATGAATAAAACATTTAAATATGTATTCAACCCCTTTGTTATGACAAGCCTAATAAGTTCAGGAGCTACATTTTGCTTAACAAGTCACATACTTTGCAGTGACTCACTCTCACTTTCAGGGCGACAGGTAGCCTAGTGGTTAGAGCGTTAGGCCCGTAACCGAAAATACAAATTTGTTCTTAACTGACTTAGTTAAATCTTTTTTTTGTTTACTCTGTGTGCAATAATAGTGCATAACATATTTTTTTTATGACTACCTCATCTCTGTACCTCACACATACAATCATCTGTAAGGTCCCTCAGTTGAGCAGTGAACACAGATTCAACCACAAAGACCAGGGTGGTTTTTCAATGCCTCTTCAAGAAGGGCACCTATTGGTAGATGGGTAAAAAAAAAGCAGACATTGAATATCCCTTTGAGTATGGTGAAGTTATTAATTACACTTTGGATTGTGCATCAATACACCCAGTCACTAAAAAGATACAGGTCCTTCCTAACTCAGTTGCCGTAGAGGAAGGAAAACACTCAGGGATTTCACCATGAGGCCAATGGTGATTTTAAAACAGTTAGAGTTTAATGGCTGTGATAGGGTGATAGGAGAAAACTGAGAATGGATCAACAATATTGTAGTTAGTCTGCAATACTAACCTAAATGACGGAGTGAAAAGAATGAAACTTGTACACAATAAAAATATTCCAAAACATGTATCCTGTTTGCAACAAGGCACTAAAATAATATGCCAAAAATTGTGGCAAAACAATTAACTTTTTGTCCTGAATACAAAGTGTTTTGTGTGGGGTAAATCAAATACAACATATTACTGAGTACTGCTTTCCATATTTTCAAGCATAGGGGTGGCTGCGTCATGTTATGGGTATCCTTGTAATTGTTAAGGACTGGGGAGTTGTTTAGGATAAAAAATAAATGTAAAGGAGCTAAGCACAGGCTAAATCCTAGAGGAAAACCTGGTTCAGTCTGCTTTCCACCAGACTCTGGGAGATGAATTAACCTTTCAGCAGGACAACAACTTAAAACACAAGGGCACATTTACACTGGAGTTGCTTACCAAAAAGACATTGAATGTTGCTGAGAGGCCGAGTTACTTAAATCTACTTAAATCTATTACCCAGAAAGACCCGCAGCTGTAATCACTGCCAATGGTGCTTCTACAAAGTATTAACTTTCATTTTCAATACATTACATTTGTCACGTTCGGGTGTGTAGAGAGACCAAGGCGCAGCGTATCGATAGTTCAACATGTTTATTGAACTAATAAACTATACAGGTGCGAACTATACAAAATTACAAATAATGAAAAGGAACACACGTAGCACGACACGGGACAATATACAACAATGAACCACGCCAACGGAGTGGAACACAGACATATAAGTAAGATCCCTAATTAGAGGTAATGCAATGCAGCTGCCTCTAATTAGGGAACCCACACACAACACCACACAGACGTAGAAATAATAGATCTGCCAGACTCTGACCATAGAAATATAGAGAAGCAAAGCTTCTCTATGGCCAGAGCCTGACAACATTTGCTAAAATGTCTAAAAAACAAAGGTTTTCACTTTGTCATTATGTGGTATTGTGTGTAGATGGGTGAGAAAAAAATATACAAATAATGATACATTTTATGCATTTTGAATTCAGGCTGTAACACATTTTATATATATATATCAATATAAAAAAATAAAAAAATGTAATAGTGAGTTGTAGTAGTCAGTAATAGTGTGTTGTGATAGTCTCTAATAGTGAGTTGTAGTAGTCAGTAATAGTGTGTTGTGATAGTCTCTAATAGTGAGTTGTAGTAGTCTGTAATAGTGAGTTGTAGTTGTCTGTAATAGTGAGTTGTAGTAGTCTGTAATAGTGATGTGTAGTAGTCTGTAATAGTGAGTTGTAGTAGTCTGTAATAGTGAGTTGTAGTAATCTGTAATAGTGAGTTGTAGTAGTCTGTAATAGTGAGTTGTAATAATCTGTAATAGTGAGTTGTAGTAGTCTGTAATAGTGAGTTATAGTAGTCGGTAATAGTGAGTTATAGTAGTCGGTAATAGTGAGTTATAGTAGTCGGTAATAGTGAGTTATAGTAGTCTGTAATAGTGAGTTGTAGTAGTCGGTAATAGTGAGTTGTAGTAGTCTGTAATAGTGAGTTGTAGTAGTCGGTAATAGTGAGTTGTAGTAGTCTGTAATAGTGAGTTGTAGTAGTCGGTAATAGTGATTTGTAGTTGTCTGTAATGCTGGCTATGGTCATTCATTAGTGCTTGCTTCGTTTATCGTCAGTTTGTGTGTATCTGTGTGTGTGTTGTGTGAGTGCGTGTGTGCGTTTGTGTGTGTGTTGTGTGAGTGTGTGTGTGTGTTGTGTGTGTGCGTGCGTGTGTGTGTGGTGGGGGCGAGCTGAGCAGAGCAGGCTGTCTAGGTCAGGGCGACCTGACTGTGACTGTGGAGCTGATTGTTTATTGAGCTGGAGATTGGACATCCAACCGAACCAGAGTCTGCCTCTGATATGTGTGTGTGTGTGTGTGTGTGTGTGTGTGTGTGTGTGTGTGTGTGTGTGTGTGTGTGTGTGTGTGTGTGTGTGTGTGTGTGTGTGTGTGTGTGTGTGTGTGTGTGTGTGTGTGTGTGTGTGTGTGTATGCATGCGTGCGTGTGTGCCAGAGTCCTTGTCTAAGGAAAGGGAAGTCTTTAAAAGCTTCTTCTCTCTACCCCACCTCTTTCTCTCTCTCTCTCAATTTCAATTTGCATCTCTCTCTCTTTCGCCCTCCACCTCTCTCTCTCGCTCTCTCACTTTCTCTCTCCACCTCTCTCTCTCTCTCTCTCTCTCTCTCTCTCTCTCCCTCTCTCTCTCTGTCGCTCTCTGTTTAGATTTGATAGGGAAACTGAGAAGTCAAATATACTGTTTAGGTTTTCTTCAATTTTTTAAATTTATTTAACAAGGCAAGTCAGTTAAGAACAAATTCTTATTTACAATGACGGCCTACACAGGCCAAACTCGGACGACGCTAGGCCAATTGCGCGCCGCCCTATGGTACTCCCAATCACACTATTACAGTGAAACGTTTTGTCCAGGAAGTCTAAAAGGGATTGAATTTGTTGTTGCCTAATTGTTTTTTAGTAGATTTCCACACTACTTTCCTTCCATCTAAAGCATATCTTATTATTCAGTTCCTTTGGCTTTGATGCCTCATATTGCTCTGTTCAAGTAGACTGTGATTTTGGGCACTGCTGCCTTGTATAAGTGAACCTTGTTGTAAAGGCTGTTCAAGTCCAAGGTGGAATGGTGGGCCAGGTAAACATTTGGTTTTGAGGCACAGTCACGGTAAATATTTGCGTTTACCCGCTGTATGGTAGCAAGGAAGTCTTTTTGTGGTAGCAAAGTAGAAGAAGCTTTTTCAATCACTCCCTTTCCTGCTGTGCTCTCAGGTCATTTGTGCCTGTATGTATTATGTGGCTGGGTGACCCTAGTTGGTACTCAGACAGAAGGTCTAGGGCGTGCTGGGTGTTTGGACACCAGAGTTTAGACACTGTTTGTTATATACATTTTCTTGTATATATTTCCCGAATCTGTGTCTTGTGTATGTCCTCAGTGGGTGTCGGGGGGTTGTCTGGAGGGCTATCAGGGTGGCTGACAGGGGGGGTGCTCAGAGGGGGTGGGATCCCCTGGGTTTGGGGTTCTTCATTTGTCTGTCCCGCTGTGATGTCGACGCTATGGTCAGGGTCTGGGGTAGACTGTTCTGCTGTGGTGTAGAGACTTTTGTCGGGAGCTGAGGTGGGCTGTTCTGCTGGCTTCTCTGCAGGGGTGGCCAGCTCTCTAATGGGTTGTTCTCTGTCACATGTCATCCCCCTCACCCTCTCCTCCAGCACTCTGATCCTCTCCTCTAGTGCTCTGATCCTCTCCTCCAGGAGTCTGATCCTCTCCTCTAGTGCTCTGATCCTCTCCTCTTGGAGTCTGATCCTCTCCTCTAGTGCTCTGATCCTCTCCTCCAGGAGTCTGATCCTCTCCTCTAGCGCTCTGATCCTCTCCTCCAGGAGTCTGATCCTCTCCTCTAGTGCTCTGATCCTCTCCTCTAGTGCTCTGATCCTCTCCTCTAGTGTTCTGATCCTCTCCTCTAGGAGTCTGATCCTCTCCTCTAGTGCTCTGATCCTCTCCTCCAGGAGTCTGATCCTCTCCTCTAGTGCTGTCACTTTCATTAAGTTTTCTTCACAGCATTGTCAACATATCTAACGTAGAAAGTCACAGGAAAAAGATAATGTTTATTTGACGTTTTGAATGTTGATGTTTTTTTCTTTTTTTTTCTTTCCGGGTTCTTAAAGATGTTTAGCTTCTGGCTCTGCTCTTTGTGTCTGTCTCCTTTTGCTCTACTGACCTGAGAAGGACGTTGTTAGTTACTGGCTCACCTTCTCACCCTGTCTAAGTATTGATAGGGGGAATCATGACGTGCCACAAAGGTAGCCCTAGGTGACAACAGCGTCATATGTAGGACTCTGGATGTGTGTGTGTGTGTGTGTGTGTGTGTGTGTGTGTGTGTGTGTGTGTGTGTGTGTGTGTGTGTGTGTGTGTGTGTGTGTGTGTGTGTGTGTGTAGGTGGGTTATGGTAAACTGTTAGCAGTAAGGTCATGTTGAAAACTTGTGCGTGTTTAATCCTGTGTGTGTAGGTGTGCGATGGGGAACTCATATGCGGGCCAGTTGAGGACCACACGTTTTGAGGAGGTGCTTCATAACTCCATCGAGGCTTCGCTCCGCTCCAACACTGTGGTGCCAAGGCCTGTCTTCTCACAGCTCTACCTGGAGGCAAGGCAGCCACCCTCGCACAATGGTATGTGTGTAGGTGTGTGTGTGTGTGTGTGTGTGTGTGTGTGTGTGTGTAAATGTGTGTGTGTGCTGCATGTGTGTGTGTTTGAGTTTGTATATATGTGCACCACAGGAGGTTGGTGTCACCATAATTGGGGAGGACGGGCATGTGATAATGGCTGAGCAGAATAGGTGGAATGATATCAAATACATCCATTCCATTTTCTCCGTTACAGACATTATTATGAGCCGTCCTCCCCTCAGCAGCCTCAAGTGTGCGCATCTGTGTGTGAAATGTGTGTGTGTGTGTGTGTGTGTGTGTGTGTGTGTGTGTGTTATAACACTGTAATGACAATGTGTGTGTTAGTAGGCCGGGTGGAGAATGAGGATGAGGAGGAAGATGTCTCAGAGTCCAACAGCCCCCCCGTCCCGTACCAGATGAAGCCCCCGCCAGAGGGATGTTGCACCATGGATGGTATGAACACACAAACGGTTCCCTCACCTCAGCCCCCTCACTGTCTTACGCTGCCTGGCCTGCATAGGCTTCTGTCTGGTGGAAAGAGATCTCTGTCTGTCTGGTTACAGGTCAGGGTAAACACTGTTTAACAGTTTGTGTGTGTCTGTGTGTGCATGCCTACCTATGTGTACGTGTGTGTGTCCCTCTCAGGGTTCTGCCAGGCAGGTAGAGACCTGCGTCTGTCCTCCCTGGTGTCAGCGCCTCAAGACGTGCCCCCAGGGTTCCTGCTGGTAGGGGCCAAGTCTGCAAGTGCACCAGACACCCTGCTGGTGTGTGCAGTCGACTGCAGGTTCCTGCCCGATGAACGGGGACGCAACGCACTGCTTGGTGAGAGATACACACACAGACACACACACACACTCACACACACACACATAGAAAGCCCAGTCTATAGCAGGGCTAGGCAACCCCTGGTCCAGAGGAAGGGAAAAGGATGGGTGAAGGTGAGAGTATTGAAAAAGAGTGGCGGTGGAGTGGGGTTTGCAGTAGATGGATGGAGAGAGGGAGAGTGGGGTTGGCAGGAGATACAATGATAGAGGGAGAGTGGGGTTGGCAGGAGATACAATGATAGAGGGAGAGTGGGGTTGGCAGGAGATACAATGATAGAGGAGGAGTGGGGTTGGCAGGAAATACAATGATAGAGGGAGAGTGGGGTTGGCAGGAGAAGGAAAGGGAGTGAGTGAGGCATTGAGGAAGCTGAAATGAGAGAGACAGAGAGACAAAAAGTAAGAAAGAGAGAATAACAGAGAAAGAGAGAGAGAAAGAAAGAAAGAAAGAGAGAGGCTATAGAGAACAGGGTCAGGGTAACCTGACTGCAGTGACACACACATTATTAGCCCCTCTACCTGGGCTCTGCTACACACACACACACAGACAGACATGCACAACACACACACCCTTAACACCAACCCACAGCCCAGCTGTAACCATGAAAAAATCATCATTCACACACTCTTTCTCTCGCTACGGGAGAAAAGGGTTATTGTTACTCCACTGAGACACCACATGGTACACACACACAAACACACACACACACTGACCCAGTGTTTGTGTGGTCCTCCTCAGGGTTCTCGGGGAACTGTATGGGTTGTGGAGAGAAGGGTTTCCGCTACTTCACAGAATTTTCCAACCACATCAACCTGAAGCTGAGCACCCAGCCCAAGAAACAGAAGACCTTAAAGTACCATCTGTACAGGAACAACCAGGGACAGCTGGTCAAAGGGGCTGCTATCTGCTGGAAGGGCCTCGGTAAGACGGGGGGTGGGCGTGGGGGGAGGGGGGGTCCTCTGCATTATCATTAACAGCAGACTCGTACATTTCCTCAGTGAAAACAATATACTGAGCAAATGCCAAATTGTTATTTTTCCAAATTACCATACAGCAGACCACATATTCACCCTGCACACCATAATTGACAAACAAACAAACCAAAACAATGGCAAAGTTAAAACATACAACATCATGTACAAACAACAAGTGTGCTATTAAAATTGGCAAAAAACACACATTTCTTTCCACAGGGCTGTGGGGTGAGACAGGGATGCATCTTGAGCCCCACCCTCTTCAACATATATAACGAATTTGCAAGTGCACTAGAACAGTGTGCAGCACCCGGCCTCACCCTACTAGAATCTGAAGTCAAATGTCTACTGTTTGCTGATGGTCTGGTGCTTCTGTCCCCAAACGTAAAAGGTCCAGTTGCCAGGACCACAAATACAAATTCCATCTAGACACTGTCTAACTTCCACAAAGCTGTGAACAATCTGAGAGACAAGGCAAGAAGGGCCTTCTATGCCATCAAAAGGATCATAGAATTCGACATACCAATTAGGATCTGGCTAAAAATACTTGAATCAGTTATAGAACCCATTGGCCTTTATGGTTGTGAGGTCTGGGGTCCGCTCACCAACCAAGAATTCACAAAATGGGACAAACACCAAATTAAGACTCTGCAAAATGCTGCAAAAATATCCCCCGTGTACAACGAAAACACCAATTCATGCATGCAGAGCAGAATTAGGCCAATACCCGCTAATTATCAAAATCCAGAAAAGACCCATTAAATTCTACAACCACCTAAAAGGAAGCGATTCCTAAACCTTCCATAACAAAGTCATCGCCTACAGAGAGATGAACCTGGAGAAGAGTCCCCTAAGCAAGCTGGTCCTGGGGCTTTGTTCACAAACACAAACAGACCCCACAGAGCCCCAGGACAACAACACATTTAGACCCAACCAAACCATGAGAAAACTAAAAGATAATTACTTGACACATTGGAAAGAATTAACAAAACAACAGAGCAAACTAGAATGCTATTTGGCCCTAAACAGAGAGTACACAGTGGCAGAATACCTGACCACGGTGACTGACCCAAAATTAGCCTTGCTATTGAGAGAGGCTATGCCCACAAAATGAGGTGGAAACTGAGCTGCACTTCCTAACCTATGACCATATTAGAGACACAGATTTCCCTCAAATTACACAGACCCACAAAGAATTCGAAAACAAATCCAATTCTAATAAACACCCCAGTGTGCCTTCACAGCAGCAAGATTTGTTACCTGTTGCCACAAGAAAAGGGCAACCAGTGAAGAACACCATTGTAAACACAACCCATATTTATGTTTATTTATTTTCCCTTTTGTACATTAACTATTTGCACATCATTATAACAATGCATATAAACATAATGACATTTGAAATGTCTCTATTCCTTTTTAACTCTTGTGAGTGTAATGATTTCTGTTCATTTTTTAATGTTTATTTCACTTTATTTGTTATCTATGTTTACTTGCTTTGGCAATGTAAACATATGTTTCCAATGACAATAAAGCCCTTTGAATTGAATTGAGTTGAGAGAGAGAGAGATAGAGAGAGACAGAATGAGAGAGCAAAAGAGAGAGAGAGAGAGAGAGAGAGAGAGAGAGGGAGAGAGAGAGAGAGAGAGAGAAGGAGACAGAATGAGAGAGAGAGAGAGAGGGAGACAGAATGAGAGAACAAAAGAGAGAGAGAGAGAGAGAGAGAGAGAGAGGGAGACAGAATGAGAGAACAAAAGAGAGAGAGACAGAGAGAGAAAGAGAGAAAGCGGTCAGTGGTCAGTTGTCAACTCTCTCCTGTGTTTCTACGCTGTAGTTTTGTAGACAGGGCTTGTCTGGGGAGGTGTGTTTAGGAGGGGAGGGGTATGTGAACCCACATGTCTGTCCAGGTGTGGAGGGCAGAGGTCTGGGATCATTGTTCAGGACAGGGGTCAGAGGGTAAATAGGGGGGTCAGGGGGTCAGAGCCTGTGGCTAGACTTATTGTGTTACTTATAATGCCTGTGGTGTTTCTGAAGGACAGAAACAGTTATTCCAGCTACAGTTACAGGCCAGGCAGTCTTATTTACTCTGATTGATTAGGAAGGGGGTTTGGGATGAATTTCAGAGCTACAGTACAGTAACTAGAGTAGAGCTTACATTAACATGTAAGTATCGTTTATGTTATCATAATCAAAAAACCTTAGTACAGGAGCATTGACTGTGTTTTAATGGTTTTGACTGTGTGTGTGTGTGTGTGTGTGTGTGTGTGTGTGTGTGTGTGTTGCTGACAGTTTGTTCTGTCTTTTCAGAGAATAGAGGCAGACAAACCGCAACCTCAGATGATCACCTCCCCAACCCAGCAGTCACCGCTCACCCTGCACACACACCCAGCAGCTACACAGGTACACACGTGCACGCAGGCACACACACATACATATACATATACACACGCACACACACACACACACACACATACACACACCCTATGAAAGTGTCTTCTAGACTACCATTGTTGTTTTTGTTCCTCTAGACGGCGCCCCTGTAGAACCCATTGCCCCCCCTCCCCTGGCCAACGGGAGCCACATCCCCCTATCCCAGAATCCTCTGCCCCAGACGGCCGTACTGTCAAACGGACCAGGGAGACCCACTGTTATAGGTAACCCTTGTGTGTGTGTGTGTGTGTGTGTGTGTGTGTGTGTGTGTGTGTGTGTGTGTGTGTGTGTGTGTGTGTGTGTGTGTGTGTGTGTGTGTGTGTGTGTGCGCTTGCGTGCTTGCATGCACACATGTGCCCATGTATGTGTATGGTGCATGCATGTCCCGTGTAGCTCAAATGAGCATGGTGCTTGCAATGCCAGGGTTGTGGGTTCGATTCCCATGGGGGACCAGTATGAAAAAAAGTATGAACATGTATGCTCTAACTTTAAGTTGCTCTGGATAAGAGTGTCTGCTAAATGACTTTTCAAAATAAATAAATAAATAAAAGTGTTTCTATACTTTCTATATCTGTGTGTGTTTGTTTATGTATCATTATTAAGGCGTACGACATAGAATTACATATTCATTCTAGAATCTCTATAGGGTAGGAGGCATGCCTTTAAATGTGTGTGTCATCATTGTAGCCTCCCCTCCCCTTTCTCTCATCTTCCCACCTCCCCCTGAAAGGGAGAGCTCCTGGGTTTTATCAGTCTAAAGTACCCAGTAGGAGTCGGCTGTATTGTGTACGTGGGCCCCTACTGTTACGACCCCCTTTCATTCAGCAACACTTCCTCACTAAAAGACTACCTCTCTCTTTTCTCTGCCTCTTCCTCCCTGTATCTATGACCTCAATAAACGCAGGGCAGTAAAAAGTTATTATCTTTCAATTCAATTCAAAGGGCTTTGTTGGCATGGGAAACATGTTTACATTGCCAAAGCAAGTGGAATAGATAAGAAACAAAAGTGAAATAAACAATCAGAAATTAAGAGTATTAGACTGACAAAAGTTTGAAAATAATAGACTTTCTATTTCTCTCTCCCTCTCTCTCTTTCCCTCTCTCTCTCTCTCTCTCTCCCCATCTCTCTTTCCGCTCTCTCTCTTTCCCTCTCTCTCTTTCCCTCTCCCTCTCTCTCTCTCTCTCTCTCTCTCTCTCTCTCTCTCTCCCCATCTCTCTTTCCGCTCTCTCTCTTTCCCTCTCTCTCTTTCCCTCTCCCTCTCTCTCTCTCTCTCTCTCTCTCCCCCCATCTCTCTTTCCCGCTCTCTCTCTTTCTATCTCTCTTTCCCTCTCTCTCTTTTCCTCTCTCTCTCTTTCCCTCTCTCTCTCTCTCTCTTTCCCGCTCTCTCTCTTTCTATCTCTCTTTCCCTCTCTCTCTTTTCCTCTCTCTCTCTTTCCCCCTCTCTCTCTTTCCCTCTCTCAATTCAGTTCAATTCTCTTTCCCTCTCTTGTCTCTTTCTGGCCATCTAAGTCTCAGTGTGTTTAGCTGTAAAGTTGAAGGTTTCCTTCCTGCCAGTCAAGGTTTGGATAGGGGCGTTTCAACAAGTGGACCCTTTGGTCTTTGTCTCTTTTGCTGCATAAGAAGAGAGCAGGCAGAGAGGAGAGGGAAGCGTGTGTAGAGGGGAAGAGGAGGAGCTGGTTAATGTATGACAAAGCCCATGCTATCTTTATGATCAATACTGAGCTACAGTTATACTGCTGTGGCTGGCTGGCTGGCTGGTTGACTGGCTGGCTGGCTGGCTGGCTGGCTGGTTGACTGGTTGGCTGGCTGGTTGACTGGTTGGCTGATCTGTTGGATAAAAGTAGTATAAATGAATGAACAAATAAACAAGAATTAAACAGAATGCACTGTATCTAGGGTGCCAGTGAGCACCATAATTCATTGAACAGTGACTATTTTTTTATGATTTTGGTTCTGTACTCTAGCACTTTGAGTGCAGTCATTGCATACAAAGGATATGCAACCAAATATTAACAATGATTACTTTATTCTACATTATGTTAAACTGTCCAATGTTTTTTGATGCTCAAAAATGGGGGGGACTATGTACAAAATGTTCTATAATTTCTAAACGGTTCATCCGATATGTATGAAAACACCCTCAAATTAAAGCTGACAGTCTTCACTTCAACCTCATTGTCATTGTATTCTTTCAAACTCAAAGTGCTAGAGTACAGAACCAAAATAACACAAAAATGGTCACTGTCCAATGAATTATGGTGCTGACTGTAGTTAATGAATGTCAGTTGTCCTTCAAGAGGACATTATTCTGTGCATTCTAAAACATCCCCCAACACATACATAACAGTGTGTTGCTTGTCCTGTCAGGTACACTCAATGAAACATCCCCCATCCCCA
>CM042406.1:27495995-27553495 GCA_023634145.1 Thymallus thymallus
CGCATTGATGACCTCATACAGGAAGCAAACAGGAACCCCAACACACTCTACATCCTGGTTCATGACCACGCTCACTGGGACATCAGCAGGTGTGTATGTTTGTGTGTGTTTGCGTGAGTACTTGTGTATGTGCATGGGTGTGTGTGTCCGTGTGTTTCTAACATGACCATAACATATATATCCCGTGGTTCCCAGTGGAGCGTATGGTGCCAGCGGTGGTGACTCTGGCAGTGGGTTGGTGGACAGCCTGCTCAACTCCTGTCAGATCAGAGACGCCACCAACATCTTGACTCTCCACGTCACCTCGTTCCCCTTTGCTCTGCAGACACAACACACACGCATCAGCCCTTACAACGAGATACACTGGCCCTCTGCTTTCAATAACGTAAGACACTCTCTCACACACACACAGAGAGTCACACACACACATACACTGTTGTCTCAAACTCTCTTGTGTGTATGTATGTGTGTGTGTGTGTGTGTGTGTGTGTGTGTGTGTGTGTGTGTGTGTGTGTGTGTGTGTGTGTGTAGGATGTGGATCTGTACCATGAGAAGACACAGTACTTTGGTGTGTCTGAGCTGCTGGCTTCGACTCGTTCAGGCAGTGGCTTGCCTCTCCTTCGCTATGACAGCTCCTTCGAAAGCATGGCCTCTACCCTGGAGGAGAGGTAACACACACACACACACACACACACACACACACATACATACATACACACACACATATACATACACTACCGTTCAAAAGTTTGAGGTCACTTACAAATCTCCTTGAACAGCACAAACTGGCTCTAACCAGAATAGAAAGAGGAGTGGGAGGCCCCGGTGCAAACTGAGCAAGAGTACAAGTACATTAGAGAGTCTAGTTTGAGAAACAGACGCCTCACAAGTCCTCAACTGGCAGCTTCATTAAATAGTACCCGCAAAACACCAGTCTCAATGTCAACAGTGAGGAAGCGACTCCGGGATGCTGGCCTTCTAGGCAGATTTGCAAAGAAAAAGCCATATCTCAGACTGGCCAATATATAAAAATAAAAGATTAAGATGGGCAAAAGAACACAGACACTGGACAGAGGAAGATTGGAAAAAATCGAAGTTTGAGATGTTCGGATCACAAAGAAGAACATTCGTGAGACGCAGACCAAATGAAAAGATGCTGGATGAGTGCTTTCCTATTCATTTTGCAACTCATTTAATGTATGTTTTCATTTCAAAACAAGGACATTTCTAAGTGACCCCAAACTTTTGAATGGTAGTGTACATACACACACACACACATATATACAGATACATACACACATACTCACATACTCACAAACACACATATACTCACTCACGCACAGTCACACATACAATAATAAAAAATAAAAAAAGATACACACAATTACATGAATATTACATATAATTTGGGCTATCAAAATGACACAAGCATGTAACTAATAACTAAATTATTTGATCCCCCTGTCCCAGGTTCCCCAAGCTACACAGTGCAGTGATCCGAACCCAGGTTCTGGTCCAGCACTACTGTGTGGCCCTGATGGCCGTGTCGGACCGGCCTGGCTCAGGGGGGCGAAGCCTACATAAACACACCTCTGTCGAGACGCTGGAGATCGTCCAGAGCCTGCTCAGCTCCGCCCAGCGATGCCCCTCCCACCACGGCCACATGGTGCTGCTACGGCTCCCCTCATTGGCTCTGGCAGGGTGGGCCCACCAACGGCTGGTGCGGATCAGACAGAGACTGGGTCTGGGGGAGCGCTTTGAGATCATCCTGGGAAACCCCAGCCAAGCCCTTAGCATAGGACAGAGCTTCACTGAGCGCATCAAGGTAGGGTTAAACCACAGGACAACTGAGCGTCTCTCAGAGTAGGAGTGCTGATTTAGATCCCATGAACAGGGGCAAGGATCCTGGTTAGCTTCTGGTTGTTACCCCACATGACAGTTAGCTACAGGATATTCGTTAGTGGACAGCATTGTAAAGCATTCTCAAAGTAGGGCATGTGACATATAGTATAACCTTATCATATCTATTATTGGCTTAGTACTTAGTACTCAGGTCGCAGTTGTAAATGAGAACTTGTTCTCAACTGGCCAACCTGGTTAAATAAAGGTGAAAAAACTTGGTAAAAGCCTGTGTGTGTGTGTGTGTGTGTGTGTGCGTCCAGGCATGGCTGAAGATCCAGGAGACAGACTGGGTTCCTCGTACCTACCTGGAGCTGGAGGCCCTACCCTGCATCCTCATCCTTTCTGGGGCAGACCCCCTGGGAGAGTCCCTACCCAGGTACGCACGCACACAGATACACAGACACGCAGACACAGACACACATACACAGACACACATACACAGACACACATATACAAACATTGGCTGATTGATTTATGTATTTTCTCTGTCCTCCAATTAGATCACTGAAATACTGTGACCTGCGTGTGATAAGCTCCTCCTACCTGCAGCGCACGGTGTTGGAGCAGGAGCTAGGATTGGCTGCCTACCTGGTGAGGGTGGGGTCCCAGGGGTCACAACCCCATGGCCACGCCCCCGGCCTGTGCAGTGACCTATCAGAGAGCGACCCAGACAAACTCAGTAGCACCGACAACGAGGAGGAGGGGGGGGGGGGAGAACGGTGAGCGATGGTGCGCCATCCACTGGCCACGTTCAGTTAAATTAAATACAACAAAATTCTAGCAAATCAATAAGACAATATCATTTCAGTGTGGGTGTTTCTAACACTAAACAACAAATGTGACTCACCTCTGTGTTCTCCTCTAACCCTCTTCCACTTCTCTTCCTTCTAGCTCTGAAATCTGACTTCCCTGTCTTGGGTCACACCCCTCCCTCTCCCACTCACCCTCCCTCAGCGCTCCAACCCCCCCGAACATTCCCGGACAGCAGTGCTGCGGACCCTCTCCATCCTCACACCACCTCCCCAGACCATCATCGCCCCCCCAACACCCAGCGCCGGCCCTCCAAGTCCACTTCCTCGGATTCGTCCTCCCCCCTGCCTCCCTCCCTCCTTCAGGGCTGCTCCTGGGCACGGGGGGTGAGCCGCCCCCCTTCCTTGCTGCTGCCCCGGGGACTCTATGACATCATCAAGGTGTGCAACGGGAGTGGGCTGCCTCGCTGCACCTCCTTCTTGCCACACCGGTCTGTGACCTGGGCCAGCTCCTTCAGGTAGGAAAAGTCACACACACACACACACACACACACACACACACACACACACACACACACACACACATACTGTTGAGTAAGATGATGCTGTATATCAACGTTTCTAATTAAGCTTTCCCTTCCTTTGTGTCAGACCTCTGCTAAGTAAGATGATGACCTGTACAGAACAGTCTCTGTACTACCGCCAGTGGACCATCCCACGGCCTCACCACATGGACAGCAGCAACCGCCCTGCAGAGGGGCTCACTGACAACTTCCATCCCCGCAGACTGCTGCTTAGCGGACCCCCACAGGTACACACACACACACACACACACGCGCATGCACACACACTTGACAGACACACACACATGCAGACTACTGCTCAGTGGAAACACACACACCCAGACACGTACATAGCCTTACACACACACACCCAAACAAACACACCTCATACTGACTCCTGTAACCTTTTCAGGTGGGGAAGACAGGGGCGTACCTCCAGTTTTTGGGCATCCTGTCTCGTATGCTTATCAGACTGATGGAGGTGGACATCTATGATGAGGAAGATATCAACTACAGTGAGTTACCATGACAACACCCCCCTGCCCTCTTTCCGTAACGACTGCACTCTTTACTGCTCTAATATACAATAGCACATGGGTGTAAAGCACAATTCAGAGACCCACAGCCACAGAGCTGTCCTAGTCCAGCGGCTCATTGTCAGCGCCTCCCATTGAACTGAATGATACATCAGCTGAGCCGTGCTGAGAATTCAGAACTATGTAAGCCAACGATCCAATATTCTAGAAAACAGCTGTGCAGACGCAGACGTGGTTTGGACTCTGATAACCCTACATGAGGATGTTGTAAGGCTCGATTAGCTTTTATGAATGTATTGTGACAATATACATCTCTGTGTTGTATAGGTGGTCAGCTGGGGCGTCTCCAGTACCAGCCAGCTTGTGCCTCCTGGCCGGTCACAGACATACTGAGGGGCATGCCGTTCGACTACACCATCCACGACCCCAAATATGAAGACATCAGCACTGTCTACTGCCCTGACTACTGCCCCAACACTGATGGTAGGACAGGGAGCGGGACATCTCCCTAGGACCATAACATTATCATAGTCTCACTAGATCATCGTCTTGGACCACATGATCTTTTGTTCTACTATTGTAGAAAAACCAAACTAGATAACCAATGCTAAACTCTTTAGCAGTGTACAGTTCTGGTTCTCTATGGTTATGGTCTCTATGGTTATGATCATTCCATGGTTGTAGACTGGAGTTCTTCTGGTCGACTAACCCCCGCTCCTGCTCTCCCCCCAGGAAACCCCAGACGCCAGGAGGACGTGTATCTGCGGAGGCGTACGGCCAGAATCAAACTGTCCAAATACGCAGCTTACAACACCTACCATCACTGTGAACAGTGTCACCAGTACATGGGCTTCAACTCCAGACACCAGGTGAGCAGAGAACACACACACACACACACACACACACACACACACACACACACACACACACACACACACACACACACACACACACACACACACACACACACACACACACACACACACACACACAATTAACTATTATTAGCTGTACTAATCAGTGCTTAGTTGGTCTTTAATATGTTTATTTAACTAGGCAAGTCAGTTAAGAACAAATTCTTATTCCTCCCCTAACCTGGACGACGCTGGGCCTATTGTGCGCCACCCTATGGGACTCCCGATCACGGCCGGTTGTGATACAGCCCGGGATCGAACCAGGGTCTGTAGTGACGCCTCTAGCACTGAGATGCAGTGCCTTAGACCTCTGTGCCATTCGGGAGATACATGATAATGTATCATAAATATATTATAATTTATAAATATAAACATATACAGTAAATATTCTATATCTGTAGATGATGTATGATAATGTATTCAATATATGTATTATATAAGTGTAGATGTACGCTAATGTATTAAATATGTCTACTCAACAGTGGATTTGGAAAGTATTCAAAACCCTTGACTTTTTCCACATCTTGTTACGTTACCGCCTTATTAAAAAAATCCTTATCAATCTACACACAATACCCCATAATGACAAAGCGAAACAGGTTTTATGAATTTTTTGAAAATGTATTAAAAATATAAAACTGAAATGCCTGTCTATATAAGGTCCCACAGTTGACAGTGCATGTCAGAGCAAACCAAGCCACGAGGTTTAAGGAATTGTCCGTAGAGCTCCGAGACAGGATTGTATTGAAGCACAGATCTGGGGAAGGGTACCAAAACATTTATGCAGCATTGAAGGTCCCAAATAACACAGTGGCCCCCATCATTCTTAAATGGAAGAAGTTTGGAACCACCAAGTCTCTTCCTAGAGCTGGCCGCCCGGCCAAACTGAGCAATCGGGGAGAAGGGCCTTGATCAGGGAGGTGACCAAGAACCCGATGGTCACTCTGACAGAGTTCCAGAGTTCCTCTGTGGAGATGTGAGAACCTTCCAGAAGGACAACCATCTCTGCAGCACTGCATCAATCAGGCCTTTATGGTAGAAAAGGAAAGGGGGGATACTAGTCAGTTGTACAAGTGAAGGCATTCAACTGAAATGTGTCTTCCGCATTCTGTCTGAATCAGAGTGGCCAGACGGAAGCGACTCCTCTGTAAAAGACACATGACAGCCCGCTTGGAGGTTTGTGAAAAGGAACCTAAAGGACTCTCAGACTATGAGAAACAAGATTGAACTCTTTGGCCTAAATGCCAAGCGTCACGTCTGGTGGAAACCTGGCATCATTCCTACGGTGAAGCATGGTGGTGGCAGCATCATGCTGTGGTGATGATTTTCAGCGGCAGGGACTGGGAGACTAGTCAGGTTTGAGGCAAAGATGAACGGAGCAAAGTACAGTGTAGACTTATGATAGTATATTATATATGTGCATATATGTGATAATGTATTCTATATGAGTATTCTAAATCTGTAAATGTATGATAATGTATTCTATATGTGTAGATGAATGATCATTTGTTCTATATGTGTATTCTATGTGTAGATGTATGGCAATGTATTTAAATGTGTAGATGTATCATAATGTATTCTATATATGTATTATACTGTATATGTGTAGATGTATGATAATGTATCTTATATGTGTACATGTACAATCATGTATTGATATGTGTAGATGTATGATAATGTATTCTATATGTGAAGATGTACGCTAATGTATTCTATATGTGTATTCTATATGTATAGATGTATTCTATATGTTTATTCTATATGTTAAGATGTATGGTAATGTATTCTATATGTGTAGATGTATGATCATGTATTCTATATGTGTATTGTACATGTGTAGATGTATGAGTCGACCCTGCATGCCTTCACCTTCTCCCACCTGCTGCTGGGGGAGGAGATACAACTCTACTTCATCATCCCCAAGTCTAAACAACACCATTTCAGCTTCAGCCAACCAGGAGGCCAGCTGGAGAGCATGAGACTGCCCCTCGCCTCCGATTGGGTAATCTAACTAAGACCAATACCCTGAAAACTAACCATAATATCCATTCTCTACCCTTCTTCCTGAGGTGTGCACTCATTCACTCCCCTTTATGGATGTAAAAGAAATGGACTGGTTTAAGAAATACGGTATTAACTAGTTACAGCAATCCAGTGCCTTTACATCTGCTGGGGGAGTGAGCATGTACACATGTCAAGGAGTAGAGTAGAGAATCAGACCATAGCTGTACTCTACTAACCCCACAATCTTTCGCAGTAGAGTGAGGATGCACTGCATAATCTCACCACCAGGGAGCTCCCAAGAGCCTATTTTTCCTCTCAGCCTGACTCTTTCTTTTTCTTTCTTTCTTTCTTTCTTTCTTTCTTTCTTTCTTTCTTTCTTTCTTTCTTTCTTTCTTTCTCAAATCTTTGCTGAACGTGTATGTTTCTCCTTCTCCCATCAGAGCCCAGACTGTATCAAGAGTCCCATCTTCACCCCGACAACAGGTCGTCATGAGCATGGCCTGTTCAACCTGTACCACGCCATGGATGGGGCGGCCCACCTCCACATCCTGGTCATCAAGGAGTACGAGATGGCTGTCTATAAAAAGTACTGGCCCAACCACATTATGCTGGTGCTGCCCACCATCTTCAATGGAGCTGGAATCGGTACGCTATAACCACCTCCAGCTCCACTCTCTTTCTCACTAACTAACTCTATCGCTCACCCTCTACCCCCACACAACGAACAAACAAACAAACAAACTAACTAACTAACGAATAAACAAACTAACAGAATAACAAACTGACTAACATACACTATGAAACACAGAGACAATGTTTACCAATGTCTCCCTCTCTGACCTCTGACCTCTGCCCCCTCCCCCAGGTGCAGCCCACTTCCTGATCAAGGAGCTGTCCTATAACAACCTGGAGCTGGAACGCAGCCGCAGGTTGGAGGGAGGGGGGGTGCCAGCCGACGTCTGGCCCTTCATCATCCTCTCTGATGACTCATGCGTCATGTGGAACGCTGTGGACTTGGACTCACACAGGTATACAGTCACACACACACTCACATACAAGGAATGATTCTCAGCTACACACACATCAACACAAATAAAAAAACATTATATTGATGTTCTGTAATCATATCTCTTTCTCTCTCTCTCTCTCTCTCTCTCTCTCTCTCTCTCTCTCTCTCTCTCTCTCTCTCTCTCTCTCTCCCCTTCAGTACCTCAGGCCCTGTAGAGAGGAGTGTGTCTCTGAAGCAGGTGCTGCAGCACATGGAGGCGTGTCCTGACCTCACCCAGTTCGGCCTTTGTGGGATCCGGAAGTGGAGCAGTCGGTCCCCAGGTCAGGGGTCAGGGGAAGGAGCTCGTCACAGGGAGCCTTTCTCCAGAGGACACCTCCACAACTTCCTGCTTCTAAACGTGGACCTGACCCAGGACATCCAGTACAACCAGAACAGGTGAGACAGTAGAATAGAATAACTTAGAATAGAATCAAATAAAAATAATTAAATAAGGCCTCCCAAGTGGCACAGCGGTCTAAGGCACTGCCTCGCAGTGCTAGCTGTGTCACTACAGATCTTGGTTAGATTCCAGGCTGTGTCGCAGCCAGCCACGACTGGGAGACCAATGAGGCGGCACACAATTGGACCAGCGTCGTCCGGGTTAGTGGAGGGTTTGGCCGGCCAGGATGTCCTTGTCCCATTGCGCACGCTGACACGATCGCCAGGTGTACGGTGTTTGCTCTGACACATTTGTGCGGCTGGCTTCCGGGTTAAATGAGCATTGTGTCAAGAAGCATTGCGGCTTGGCGGGGTCGTGTTTCGGAGGACACACGGCTCTCGACCTTCGCCTCTCCCGAGTCCGTACGGGAGTTGTCGTGATGGGACAAGACTGTAACTACCAACTGGAGAGAAAAAGGGGTAAAACATTTTTTTTTACAATAGAATAACATAAAATATGATAAAATAGTCCAGTACAACCAGAATGGATTAGAGAGGACAGACACTTGGCTTTAGAGAAGCCATTTGTTTTGGAAGAAGAATGTAGTGGCTAGGTTGAAATGGTTTCTATGTGAACCATCCCTCACTCTTCCTCTTTCTCTCTGCCTCTTCTCTTTCCCTTCGCTCCTCTTTTCCCTCTCTCATCTCTTCCTCTCTTCCCTCTCTCCTCCTCTTCCTCCTCAGGTTTACGTGTGATGATGTGGACTTCACCCTTCGAGTCCACAGTGCTGGTCTGCTCATCTGTCGTTTCAACAACTTCAGTGTAATGAAAAAACAGATCTCTATCGGAGGATACCGCACCTTCATCATCAAGAACAAGGTACAGTCTTACACAAGCACAGACACACACACACAGACAAAACCACACACACACACAACCACACACACACACAACCACACACACACATACACTCACAACATCATCTTCAAATCAAATGTGGTGTTCAGCAGGGATCGATTCATATCCGTCTGTAATGTGATGTTTCATGTGTAATGTTGTAACGTTCGTGCTGTAATGTTGATGTAATGTGTGGTTTCAGATGACTGACATCCCCACCTCGGTCCAGCCGTCTCAGTATATCTGTACCCCGGACAGCAAGCATCCATTCCTGGCCACGCCTGCACAGCTACTGCTGGAGAAATACCTGCAACACACTAGCCTGTTCCCCCTCAGCACACGCAACTACACAAACCCCATACTGTCTGTAGACTGCTACCTCAACCTGGGGCCTGAGGTACACACACACCCGCACACACACACACACACACACACATATGTGATTGTTTCGATGTCATTGGTGCGTCTCTCTGTCCCTCCCCCTTCCTTCCCACCTTCCTTTCCTCCCTCTCTCTCTCTCTCTCTCTCCAGGTAACGGTGTGTTTTGTGAGTTCCAGACCTCACTCCATCAACGTCTGCACTACAGGGCTGCTGTTCAGCGGTCTGCTCCTCTGCTTCTGGGATTCCTTCGTCACGCCAGGATTCCTCAAGAACTTTAACTTCCTCAAAGGTACACACACACAGACCCATGCACACACACACACACACACATACACACACACAAAGAGAAGTCATCACTTCTTCAACGGTATTCTCTCTTCCCTCCTCCAGGAGCCATTCTGTGTGTGATATGTGCTGACCGCAGCTCTCTGAGACAGACTGTGGTGAGGCTGGAGCTCGAGGACGAGTGGAGGTTCCGGCTCAGTGACGAGTTCCAGACAGCCAACGCTAAAGAGGACCGCCCCCTCTTCTTCCTCACAGGGAAACACATATGAACCCCCCTAACTCCTAAACCCATGAATCTCAACCCGTTCCCTTCATCTCAAAACAGAAAGCCAAAAACGGTCTGTACTCTTCTGGTGGATCAAGCCAATAACCCATAGCTGCTAGTGAATACAGCTATGAGTCTGAGTCTGGTATGGCTCTGTTTACTGTAGTATTGCTGTAGTATTTACCACAATACTACAATACTCCAATCAACGTCCACCTCTCTCTGTTGTGATGTGTTAAAAGTCATAATTCCACAGTGTATACCACCGTTCCTATTGTAGTTAATAAGGTGTAGTTTCTTTTCTAGACGTTTTTTGTGATATACAATGATGAAATATTTTGTTTTTTTGTCATGTAAAAAGTACTTATGTAAAAGAGGACTTTTTATTTAGTGATTTCACGCCAATGTTCTTTAAAAGGTGTAACGTGAGGACTTTTATGTGTATGTGGTTTAATTTCTGACGCTCTGTGTTTGTGGTCTCCTGATGATTAATATGTTGAGGTGTTGATGATGTCATGTTCTATAGACACAATGTCTTGTGTACTGTATGTTTTACAATTTATAAATGTACATATTCTAAAAACAATCTCAATCTATTTTACAGTATCTGCTTGTTGGTTATAATGTTCGTCCGTCCAGGTTGGTGCTCTTCTGAATGATGTTTTTCACCATCAGGTCCTAGAGAGTCACTGGGAGGGCAGGCTTTCATTCCAGCCCAGCACTAAAACACCTGTTTCAAACTAATCACAGGCTTCAGTCTGGACCAGGATTAGTTGATGCAGGGCTGGAACAAAAGCCTATGCACCCATTTGCTGTCCAGGTACTGGAGTCAGAAAACCCTGCTCTAAACGCACTGCAACTCTGGTTTCCCGCCACTAGGGGGTGGTGTCTCCATCTTTACCACTATACATTGTTGCAGAGTGTTAGGTGAAAAAATGATACAAATATTGCAAGTTGATATAAATAAATAACAAATATTTAAAGACTCAACACTATCTGAGGTCAGCAGAGGGCAGCACACACTATACATTTAAACTGGCAGTCAGTGGAAGCTATCGCTGCTGGGTTCAGGTTGACAGTATGTGAACAGTAAATCAAGTCCAATTGAAATGTGCCTTACTGACACCTAACAGTGTTACCTTACACCTAAGATTTTCCTCTTAGCGAATCACTAAGAGAATCTGTCATTATGTAAGAGTCTTGTGTCCTATTGTAGTTATACAGTAGTATACACCTGCAGTAGATAGTAGTGAGACATGGTGCAGTGCTGTACTAGCTGGGGGAGGAGTGGGGAGGAGGGGGGAAGTGGACATGGGTTCCAAAGGGGCAGACAGGGAC
The DNA here is from genome assembly GCA_023634145.1 of Thymallus thymallus. Classification (NCBI taxonomy): domain Eukaryota; kingdom Metazoa; phylum Chordata; class Actinopteri; order Salmoniformes; family Salmonidae; genus Thymallus; species Thymallus thymallus. The sequence continues at coordinate 27,507,257 of CM042406.1, forward strand.
ATCTATGGCCAACTGAGCTGTGTATCCTGGGTTTGAGCTGACCTACCTGTCTTGCAGCCCTTGATCTAGGGGGTATAGATGAGGGGATAGGTGCATCCAGGTCACCTGTGATACAAGATAGTATTAGACTAGTATCCAAGTCTGAGGATGTTGGGAGATTACATGGAAAGTGGCCACTAGGGGCAACAGTGAGCACTGTTACCTTCAAGTACAGTCGTGGCCAAATGTTTTGAGAATGACACAAGTATTGGTCTCCACAAAGTTTGCTGCCTCCGTGTTGATGATGGCAATTTGCATATACTCCAGAATGTGATCAGATGAATTGGAATTAATTGCAAAGTCCCTCTTTGCCAAAAAAAAACATTTCCACTGCATTTCAGCCCTGCCACAAAAAGACCAGCTGCCATCATGTCAGTGATTGTCTCGTTAACACAGGTGAGAGTGTTGACGAGGTCAAGGCTGGAGATCACTCTGTCATGCTGATTGAGTCAGAATATCAGACTGGAAGCTTTAAAAGGAGGGTGGTGCTTGAAATCATTGTTCTTCCTCTGTCAACCATGGTTACCTGCAAGGAAACATGTGCCGTCATCATTGCTTTGCACAAAAAGGGCTTCACAGGCAAGGATATTGCTGCTGGTAAGATTGCACCTAAATCAACCATTTATCGGATAATCAAGAACTTCAAGGAGAGAGGTTCAATTGTTGTGAAGAAGGCGTCAGGGCGCCCAAGAAAGTCCAGCAAGCGACAGGACCGTCTCCTAAAGTTGATTCAGCTGCGGGATCGGGGCACCACCAGTGCAGAGCTTGCTCAGGAATGGCAGCAGGCAGGTGTGAGTGCATCTGCACGCACAGTGAGGCGAAGACTTTTGGAGGATGGCCTGGTGTCAAGAAGTGCAGCAAAGAAGCCACTTCTCTCCAGGAAAAACATCAGGGACAGACTGATATTCTGCAAAAGGTACAGGGATTGGACTGCTGAGGACTGGGGTAGAGTCATTTTCTCTGATGAATCCCCTTTCCGATTGTTTGGGCCAACCGGAAAACACCTTGTCCGGAGAAAACAAGGTGAGCACTACCATCAGTTCTGTGTCATGCCAACAGTAAAGCATCCTCATTCATGTGTGGGGTTGCTTATCAGCCAAGCGGGTGGACAAACAAAAACCCACAACTTCTGACAAACTCCAAGCATTGATTATGCAAGAATGGCCTGCCATCAGTCAGGATGTGGCCCAGAAGTTAATTGACAGCATGCCAGGGCGGATTGCAGAGGTCTTGAAAAAGAAGGGTCAACACTGCAAATATTGACTCTTTGCATAAACTGAATGTCATTGTCAATGAAAGCCTTTGACACTTATGGAATACTTGTAATTATACTTCAGTGTACCATAGTAACTACTGGCATAAATATCTAAGAACACTGAAGCAGCAAACTTTGTGGAGACCAATACTTGTGTCATTCTCAAAACTTTTGGCCACGACTGTATGTACCTTAACCATTCTGAGTTAATGCCTAACCTTAAGATTTTGGAGTTAATGCCTAAACCTAACCCTAACCATTTGACATTTGAGAAACATGGATGAACGTCTAATTCTGGCATGAGACTGTGAGAGCTTGATGGATAGACCAGGGGGTCTCTCTCCCAAGTGGCTGTGATGATGTCACTGAGAAAGCTGAGAGTCGGGTATCAAACCAGTTCCAGGAGTTACTTGTCTCACTCATGACGGGCCTGTGTGTGTTTGTGTGTGTGTACTTGCATGTGTGGGTGTGCTGTCCTAGCCTTCTAAAGGAGCTGGGATAAGATCTGGTGGGTCCTCTAACCTTCAGTTTTGGAATGAGGTTCTCAGAACACGCTTAGTAAAATTTGTCCCACAACATCTTCAGAAACACTATTTAGACAGTTTGACCAGTGAGGACAGACAGTATTACAGTCTTAAAGAGAATCGCTAGGATCACTTTGTGCTTTTAACATCTGAACACACGTCGGACCACCGGGTTTCTACCGTCTGAACACACTTCTACCGTCTGAACAAACTTGTCCGTCGGATCACCAAGTGTCTAACACACACACGAACACATCAGTCGGATCACCAGGTTTTTAACACAGAAACACACCTTTTGGATCGTACACCTGAGTTGGGATTGATCGGTGTCATGGAATCATGACCCCAGAGGAACATCTGGAAGAATTCTGCAACAACGCCAGTCCCAACTGGTCCTGGGTACGGTGGCCTGTCTGTCTATCCGCCTGCTTGTCTGTCTGTCTGTCCGTCTGTATCTGTCTGCCTGTCTGTGTGTGTCTGCCTGTCTGACAGTCACGCTCTCTCTTTTCCTCTCTCTCTCTCTCTCTCTCTCTCTATCATATCATGGACAGACAGGCACAGTCAGATAATGACCTACTACAGTTGTTTACCAACCATACTGTCTCTGAGTATGTCACTATCTGAGCTAGTCTACTACTATAACCTCATGTTGCTGAATATGTGTCTGTATGACAGCCAGTGGCCGGCAGTTGAGACTATATGATTCTGAGAAAGCGAGGGAGAGGGAGAGAGAGAGGGAGACGTGACGCCAAGCGTCACGTCTGGTGGAAACCTGGCATCATTCCTACGGTGAAGCATGGTGGTGGCAGCATCATGCTGTGGTGATGATTTTCAGCGGCAGGGACTGGGAGACTAGTCAGGTTTGAGGCAAAGATGAACGGAGCAAAGTACAGTGTAGACTTATGATAGTATATTATATATGTGCATATATGTGATAATGTATTCTATATGAGTATTCTAAATCTGTAAATGTATGATAATGTATTCTATATGTGTAGATGAATGATCATTTGTTCTATATGTGTATTCTATGTGTAGATGTATGGCAATGTATTTAAATGTGTAGATGTATCATAATGTATTCTATATATGTATTATACTGTATATGTGTAGATGTATGATAATGTATCTTATATGTGTACATGTACAATCATGTATTGATATGTGTAGATGTATGATAATGTATTCTATATGTGAAGATGTACGCTAATGTATTCTATATGTGTATTCTATATGTATAGATGTATTCTATATGTTTATTCTATATGTTAAGATGTATGGTAATGTATTCTATATGTGTAGATGTATGATCATGTATTCTATATGTGTATTGTACATGTGTAGATGTATGAGTCGACCCTGCATGCCTTCACCTTCTCCCACCTGCTGCTGGGGGAGGAGATACAACTCTACTTCATCATCCCCAAGTCTAAACAACACCATTTCAGCTTCAGCCAACCAGGAGGCCAGCTGGAGAGCATGAGACTGCCCCTCGCCTCCGATTGGGTAATCTAACTAAGACCAATACCCTGAAAACTAACCATAATATCCATTCTCTACCCTTCTTCCTGAGGTGTGCACTCATTCACTCCCCTTTATGGATGTAAAAGAAATGGACTGGTTTAAGAAATACGGTATTAACTAGTTACAGCAATCCAGTGCCTTTACATCTGCTGGGGGAGTGAGCATGTACACATGTCAAGGAGTAGAGTAGAGAATCAGACCATAGCTGTACTCTACTAACCCCACAATCTTTCGCAGTAGAGTGAGGATGCACTGCATAATCTCACCACCAGGGAGCTCCCAAGAGCCTATTTTTCCTCTCAGCCTGACTCTTTCTTTCTTTCTTTCTTTCTTTCTTTCTTTCTTTCTTTCTTTCTTTCTTTCTTTCTTTCTTTCTTTCTTTCTCAAATCTTTGCTGAACGTGTATGTTTCTCCTTCTCCCATCAGAGCCCAGACTGTATCAAGAGTCCCATCTTCACCCCGACAACAGGTCGTCATGAGCATGGCCTGTTCAACCTGTACCACGCCATGGATGGGGCGGCCCACCTCCACATCCTGGTCATCAAGGAGTACGAGATGGCTGTCTATAAAAAGTACTGGCCCAACCACATTATGCTGGTGCTGCCCACCATCTTCAATGGAGCTGGAATCGGTACGCTATAACCACCTCCAGCTCCACTCTCTTTCTCACTAACTAACTCTATCGCTCACCCTCTACCCCCACACAACGAACAAACAAACAAACTAACTAACTAACTAACGAATAAACAAACTAACAGAATAACAAACTGACTAACATACACTATGAAACACAGAGACAATGTTTACCAATGTCTCCCTCTCTGACCTCTGACCTCTGCCCCCTCCCCCAGGTGCAGCCCACTTCCTGATCAAGGAGCTGTCCTATAACAACCTGGAGCTGGAACGCAGCCGCAGGTTGGAGGGAGGGGGGGTGCCAGCCGACGTCTGGCCCTTCATCATCCTCTCTGATGACTCATGCGTCATGTGGAACGCTGTGGACTTGGACTCACACAGGTATACAGTCACACACACACTCACATACAAGGAATGATTCTCAGCTACACACACATCAACACAAATAAAAAAACATTATATTGATGTTCTGTAATCATATCTCTTTCTCTCTCTCTCTCTCTCTCTCTCTCTCTCTCTCTCTCTCTCTCTCTCTCTCTCCCCTTCAGTACCTCAGGCCCTGTAGAGAGGAGTGTGTCTCTGAAGCAGGTGCTGCAGCACATGGAGGCGTGTCCTGACCTCACCCAGTTCGGCCTTTGTGGGATCCGGAAGTGGAGCAGTCGGTCCCCAGGTCAGGGGTCAGGGGAAGGAGCTCGTCACAGGGAGCCTTTCTCCAGAGGACACCTCCACAACTTCCTGCTTCTAAACGTGGACCTGACCCAGGACATCCAGTACAACCAGAACAGGTGAGACAGTAGAATAGAATAACTTAGAATAGAATCAAATAAAAATAATTAAATAAGGCCTCCCAAGTGGCACAGCGGTCTAAGGCACTGCCTCGCAGTGCTAGCTGTGTCACTACAGATCTTGGTTAGATTCCAGGCTGTGTCGCAGCCAGCCACGACTGGGAGACCAATGAGGCGGCACACAATTGGACCAGCGTCGTCCGGGTTAGTGGAGGGTTTGGCCGGCCAGGATGTCCTTGTCCCATTGCGCACGCTGACACGATCGCCAGGTGTACGGTGTTTGCTCTGACACATTTGTGCGGCTGGCTTCCGGGTTAAATGAGCATTGTGTCAAGAAGCAGTGCGGCTTGGCGGGGTCGTGTTTCGGAGGACACACGGCTCTCGACCTTCGCCTCTCCCGAGTCCGTACGGGAGTTGTCGTGATGGGACAAGACTGTAACTACCAACTGGAGAGAAAAAGGGGTAAAACATTTTTTTTTACAATAGAATAACATAAAATATGATAAAATAGTCCAGTACAACCAGAATGGATTAGAGAGGACAGACACTTGGCTTTAGAGAAGCCATTTGTTTTGGAAGAAGAATGTAGTGGCTAGGTTGAAATGGTTTCTATGTGAACCATCCCTCACTCTTCCTCTTTCTCTCTGCCTCTTCTCTTTCCCTTCGCTCCTCTTTTCCCTCTCTCATCTCTTCCTCTCTTCCCTCTCTCCTCCTCTTCCTCCTCAGGTTTACGTGTGATGATGTGGACTTCACCCTTCGAGTCCACAGTGCTGGTCTGCTCATCTGTCGTTTCAACAACTTCAGTGTAATGAAAAAACAGATCTCTATCGGAGGATACCGCACCTTCATCATCAAGAACAAGGTACAGTCTTACACAAGCACAGACACACACACACAGACAAAACCACACACACACACAACCACACACACACACAACCACACACACACATACACTCACAACATCATCTTCAAATCAAATGTGGTGTTCAGCAGGGATCGATTCATATCCGTCTGTAATGTGATGTTTCATGTGTAATGTTGTAACGTTCGTGCTGTAATGTTGATGTAATGTGTGGTTTCAGATGACTGACATCCCCACCTCGGTCCAGCCGTCTCAGTATATCTGTACCCCGGACAGCAAGCATCCATTCCTGGCCACGCCTGCACAGCTACTGCTGGAGAAATACCTGCAACACACTAGCCTGTTCCCCCTCAGCACACGCAACTACACAAACCCCATACTGTCTGTAGACTGCTACCTCAACCTGGGGCCTGAGGTACACACACACCCGCACACACACACACACACACACACATATGTGATTGTTTCGATGTCATTGGTGCGTCTCTCTGTCCCTCCCCCTTCCTTCCCACCTTCCTTTCCTCCCTCTCTCTCTCTCTCTCTCTCCAGGTAACGGTGTGTTTTGTGAGTTCCAGACCTCACTCCATCAACGTCTGCACTACAGGGCTGCTGTTCAGCGGTCTGCTCCTCTGCTTCTGGGATTCCTTCGTCACGCCAGGATTCCTCAAGAACTTTAACTTCCTCAAAGGTACACACACACAGACCCATGCACACACACACACACACACATACACACACACAAAGAGAAGTCATCACTTCTTCAACGGTATTCTCTCTTCCCTCCTCCAGGAGCCATTCTGTGTGTGATATGTGCTGACCGCAGCTCTCTGAGACAGACTGTGGTGAGGCTGGAGCTCGAGGACGAGTGGAGGTTCCGGCTCAGTGACGAGTTCCAGACAGCCAACGCTAAAGAGGACCGCCCCCTCTTCTTCCTCACAGGGAAACACATATGAACCCCCCTAACTCCTAAACCCATGAATCTCAACCCGTTCCCTTCATCTCAAAACAGAAAGCCAAAAACGGTCTGTACTCTTCTGGTGGATCAAGCCAATAACCCATAGCTGCTAGTGAATACAGCTATGAGTCTGAGTCTGGTATGGCTCTGTTTACTGTAGTATTGCTGTAGTATTTACCACAATACTACAATACTCCAATCAACGTCCACCTCTCTCTGTTGTGATGTGTTAAAAGTCATAATTCCACAGTGTATACCACCGTTCCTATTGTAGTTAATAAGGTGTAGTTTCTTTTCTAGACGTTTTTTGTGATATACAATGATGAAATATTTTGTTTTTTTGTCATGTAAAAAGTACTTATGTAAAAGAGGACTTTTTATTTAGTGATTTCACGCCAATGTTCTTTAAAAGGTGTAACGTGAGGACTTTTATGTGTATGTGGTTTAATTTCTGACGCTCTGTGTTTGTGGTCTCCTGATGATTAATATGTTGAGGTGTTGATGATGTCATGTTCTATAGACACAATGTCTTGTGTACTGTATGTTTTACAATGTATAAATGTACATATTCTAAAAACAATCTCAATCTATTTTACAGTATCTGCTTGTTGGTTATAATGTTCGTCCGTCCAGGTTGGTGCTCTTCTGAATGATGTTTTTCACCATCAGGTCCTAGAGAGTCACTGGGAGGGCAGGCTTTCATTCCAGCCCAGCACTAAAACACCTGTTTCAAACTAATCACAGGCTTCAGTCTGGACCAGGATTAGTTGATGCAGGGCTGGAACAAAAGCCTATGCACCCATTTGCTGTCCAGGTACTGGAGTCAGAAAACCCTGCTCTAAACGCACTGCAACTCTGGTTTCCCGCCACTAGGGGGTGGTGTCTCCATCTTTACCACTATACATTGTTGCAGAGTGTTAGGTGAAAAAATGATACAAATATTGCAAGTTGATATAAATAAATAACAAATATTTAAAGACTCAACACTATCTGAGGTCAGCAGAGGGCAGCACACACTATACATTTAAACTGGCAGTCAGTGGAAGCTATCGCTGCTGGGTTCAGGTTGACAGTATGTGAACAGTAAATCAAGTCCAATTGAAATGTGCCTTACTGACACCTAACAGTGTTACCTTACACCTAAGATTTTCCTCTTAGCGAATCACTAAGAGAATCTGTCATTATGTAAGAGTCTTGTGTCCTATTGTAGTTATACAGTAGTATACACCTGCAGTAGATAGTAGTGAGACATGGTGCAGTGCTGTACTAGCTGGGGGAGGAGTGGGGAGGAGGGGGGAAGTGGACATGGGTTCCAAAGGGGCAGACAGGGACATCTATGGCCAACTGAGCTGTGTATCCTGGGTTTGAGCTGACCTACCTGTCTTGCAGCCCTTGATCTAGGGGGTATAGATGAGGGGATAGGTGCATCCAGGTCACCTGTGATACAAGATAGTATTAGACTAGTATCCAAGTCTGAGGATGTTGGGAGATTACATGGAAAGTGGCCACTAGGGGCAACAGTGAGCACTGTTACCTTCAAGTACAGTCGTGGCCAAATGTTTTGAGAATGACACAAGTATTGGTCTCCACAAAGTTTGCTGCCTCCGTGTTGATGATGGCAATTTGCATATACTCCAGAATGTGATCAGATGAATTGGAATTAATTGCAAAGTCCCTCTTTGCCAAAAAAAAACATTTCCACTGCATTTCAGCCCTGCCACAAAAAGACCAGCTGCCATCATGTCAGTGATTGTCTCGTTAACACAGGTGAGAGTGTTGACGAGGTCAAGGCTGGAGATCACTCTGTCATGCTGATTGAGTCAGAATATCAGACTGGAAGCTTTAAAAGGAGGGTGGTGCTTGAAATCATTGTTCTTCCTCTGTCAACCATGGTTACCTGCAAGGAAACATGTGCCGTCATCATTGCTTTGCACAAAAAGGGCTTCACAGGCAAGGATATTGCTGCTGGTAAGATTGCACCTAAATCAACCATTTATCGGATAATCAAGAACTTCAAGGAGAGAGGTTCAATTGTTGTGAAGAAGGCGTCAGGGCGCCCAAGAAAGTCCAGCAAGCGACAGGACCGTCTCCTAAAGTTGATTCAGCTGCGGGATCGGGGCACCACCAGTGCAGAGCTTGCTCAGGAATGGCAGCAGGCAGGTGTGAGTGCATCTGCACGCACAGTGAGGCGAAGACTTTTGGAGGATGGCCTGGTGTCAAGAAGTGCAGCAAAGAAGCCACTTCTCTCCAGGAAAAACATCAGGGACAGACTGATATTCTGCAAAAGGTACAGGGATTGGACTGCTGAGGACTGGGGTAGAGTCATTTTCTCTGATGAATCCCCTTTCCGATTGTTTGGGCCAACCGGAAAACACCTTGTCCGGAGAAAACAAGGTGAGCACTACCATCAGTTCTGTGTCATGCCAACAGTAAAGCATCCTCATTCATGTGTGGGGTTGCTTATCAGCCAAGCGGGTGGACAAACAAAAACCCACAACTTCTGACAAACTCCAAGCATTGATTATGCAAGAATGGCCTGCCATCAGTCAGGATGTGGCCCAGAAGTTAATTGACAGCATGCCAGGGCGGATTGCAGAGGTCTTGAAAAAGAAGGGTCAACACTGCAAATATTGACTCTTTGCATAAACTGAATGTCATTGTCAATGAAAGCCTTTGACACTTATGGAATACTTGTAATTATACTTCAGTGTACCATAGTAACTACTGGCATAAATATCTAAGAACACTGAAGCAGCAAACTTTGTGGAGACCAATACTTGTGTCATTCTCAAAACTTTTGGCCACGACTGTATGTACCTTAACCATTCTGAGTTAATGCCTAACCTTAAGATTTTGGAGTTAATGCCTAAACCTAACCCTAACCATTTGACATTTGAGAAACATGGATGAACGTCTAATTCTGGCATGAGACTGTGAGAGCTTGATGGATAGACCAGGGGGTCTCTCTCCCAAGTGGCTGTGATGATGTCACTGAGAAAGCTGAGAGTCGGGTATCAAACCAGTTCCAGGAGTTACTTGTCTCACTCATGACGGGCCTGTGTGTGTTTGTGTGTGTGTACTTGCATGTGTGGGTGTGCTGTCCTAGCCTTCTAAAGGAGCTGGGATAAGATCTGGTGGGTCCTCTAACCTTCAGTTTTGGAATGAGGTTCTCAGAACACGCTTAGTAAAATTTGTCCCACAACATCTTCAGAAACACTATTTAGACAGTTTGACCAGTGAGGACAGACAGTATTACAGTCTTAAAGAGAATCGCTAGGATCACATTGTGCTTTTAACATCTGAACACACGTCGGACCACCGGGTTTCTACCGTCTGAACACACTTCTACCGTCTGAACAAACTTGTCCGTCGGATCACCAAGTGTCTAACACACACACGAACACATCAGTCGGATCACCAGGTTTTTAACACAGAAACACACCTTTTGGATCGTACACCTGAGTTGGGATTGATCGGTGTCATGGAATCATGACCCCAGAGGAACATCTGGAAGAATTCTGCAACAACGCCAGTCCCAACTGGTCCTGGGTACGGTGGCCTGTCTGTCTATCCGCCTGCTTGTCTGTCTGTCTGTCCGTCTGTATCTGTCTGCCTGTCTGTGTGTGTCTGCCTGTCTGACAGTCACGCTCTCTCTTTTCCTCTCTCTCTCTATCATATCATGGACAGACAGGCACAGTCAGATAATGACCTACTACAGTTGTTTACCAACCATACTGTCTCTGAGTATGTCACTATCTGAGCTAGTCTACTACTATAACCTCATGTTGCTGAATATGTGTCTGTATGACAGCCAGTGGCCGGCAGTTGAGACTATATGATTCTGAGAAAGCGAGGGAGAGGGAGAGAGGGAGACGTGACGCCAAGCGTCACGTCTGGTGGAAACCTGGCATCATTCCTACGGTGAAGCATGGTGGTGGCAGCATCATGCTGTGGTGATGATTTTCAGCGGCAGGGACTGGGAGACTAGTCAGGTTTGAGGCAAAGATGAACGGAGCAAAGTACAGTGTAGACTTATGATAGTATATTATATATGTGCATATATGTGATAATGTATTCTATATGAGTATTCTAAATCTGTAAATGTATGATAATGTATTCTATATGTGTAGATGAATGATCATTTGTTCTATATGTGTATTCTATGTGTAGATGTATGGCAATGTATTTAAATGTGTAGATGTATCATAATGTATTCTATATATGTATTATACTGTATATGTGTAGATGTATGATAATGTATCTTATATGTGTACATGTACAATCATGTATTGATATGTGTAGATGTATGATAATGTATTCTATATGTGAAGATGTACGCTAATGTATTCTATATGTGTATTCTATATGTATAGATGTATTCTATATGTTTATTCTATATGTTAAGATGTATGGTAATGTATTCTATATGTGTAGATGTATGATCATGTATTCTATATGTGTATTGTACATGTGTAGATGTATGAGTCGACCCTGCATGCCTTCACCTTCTCCCACCTGCTGCTGGGGGAGGAGATACAACTCTACTTCATCATCCCCAAGTCTAAACAACACCATTTCAGCTTCAGCCAACCAGGAGGCCAGCTGGAGAGCATGAGACTGCCCCTCGCCTCCGATTGGGTAATCTAACTAAGACCAATACCCTGAAAACTAACCATAATATCCATTCTCTACCCTTCTTCCTGAGGTGTGCACTCATTCACTCCCCTTTATGGATGTAAAAGAAATGGACTGGTTTAAGAAATACGGTATTAACTAGTTACAGCAATCCAGTGCCTTTACATCTGCTGGGGGAGTGAGCATGTACACATGTCAAGGAGTAGAGTAGAGAATCAGACCATAGCTGTACTCTACTAACCCCACAATCTTTCGCAGTAGAGTGAGGATGCACTGCATAATCTCACCACCAGGGAGCTCCCAAGAGCCTATTTTTCCTCTCAGCCTGACTCTTTCTTTCTTTCTTTCTTTCTTTCTTTCTTTCTTTCTTTCTTTCTTTCTTTCTCAAATCTTTGCTGAACGTGTATGTTTCTCCTTCTCCCATCAGAGCCCAGACTGTATCAAGAGTCCCATCTTCACCCCGACAACAGGTCGTCATGAGCATGGCCTGTTCAACCTGTACCACGCCATGGATGGGGCGGCCCACCTCCACATCCTGGTCATCAAGGAGTACGAGATGGCTGTCTATAAAAAGTACTGGCCCAACCACATTATGCTGGTGCTGCCCACCATCTTCAATGGAGCTGGAATCGGTACGCTATAACCACCTCCAGCTCCACTCTCTTTCTCACTAACTAACTCTATCGCTCACCCTCTACCCCCACACAACGAACAAACAAACAAACAAACTAACTAACTAACGAATAAACAAACTAACAGAATAACAAACTGACTAACATACACTATGAAACACAGAGACAATGTTTACCAATGTCTCCCTCTCTGACCTCTGACCTCTGCCCCCTCCCCCAGGTGCAGCCCACTTCCTGATCAAGGAGCTGTCCTATAACAACCTGGAGCTGGAACGCAGCCGCAGGTTGGAGGGAGGGGGGGTGCCAGCCGACGTCTGGCCCTTCATCATCCTCTCTGATGACTCATGCGTCATGTGGAACGCTGTGGACTTGGACTCACACAGGTATACAGTCACACACACACTCACATACAAGGAATGATTCTCAGCTACACACACATCAACACAAATAAAAAAACATTATATTGATGTTCTGTAATCATATCTCTTTCTCTCTCTCTCTCTCTCTCTCTCTCTCTCTCTCTCTCTCTCTCTCTCTCTCTCTCTCTCTCTCCCCTTCAGTACCTCAGGCCCTGTAGAGAGGAGTGTGTCTCTGAAGCAGGTGCTGCAGCACATGGAGGCGTGTCCTGACCTCACCCAGTTCGGCCTTTGTGGGATCCGGAAGTGGAGCAGTCGGTCCCCAGGTCAGGGGTCAGGGGAAGGAGCTCGTCACAGGGAGCCTTTCTCCAGAGGACACCTCCACAACTTCCTGCTTCTAAACGTGGACCTGACCCAGGACATCCAGTACAACCAGAACAGGTGAGACAGTAGAATAGAATAACTTAGAATAGAATCAAATAAAAATAATTAAATAAGGCCTCCCAAGTGGCACAGCGGTCTAAGGCACTGCCTCGCAGTGCTAGCTGTGTCACTACAGATCTTGGTTAGATTCCAGGCTGTGTCGCAGCCAGCCACGACTGGGAGACCAATGAGGCGGCACACAATTGGACCAGCGTCGTCCGGGTTAGTGGAGGGTTTGGCCGGCCAGGATGTCCTTGTCCCATTGCGCACGCTGACACGATCGCCAGGTGTACGGTGTTTGCTCTGACACATTTGTGCGGCTGGCTTCCGGGTTAAATGAGCATTGTGTCAAGAAGCAGTGCGGCTTGGCGGGGTCGTGTTTCGGAGGACACACGGCTCTCGACCTTCGCCTCTCCCGAGTCCGTACGGGAGTTGTCGTGATGGGACAAGACTGTAACTACCAACTGGAGAGAAAAAGGGGTAAAACATTTTTTTTTACAATAGAATAACATAAAATATGATAAAATAGTCCAGTACAACCAGAATGGATTAGAGAGGACAGACACTTGGCTTTAGAGAAGCCATTTGTTTTGGAAGAAGAATGTAGTGGCTAGGTTGAAATGGTTTCTATGTGAACCATCCCTCACTCTTCCTCTTTCTCTCTGCCTCTTCTCTTTCCCTTCGCTCCTCTTTTCCCTCTCTCATCTCTTCCTCTCTTCCCTCTCTCCTCCTCTTCCTCCTCAGGTTTACGTGTGATGATGTGGACTTCACCCTTCGAGTCCACAGTGCTGGTCTGCTCATCTGTCGTTTCAACAACTTCAGTGTAATGAAAAAACAGATCTCTATCGGAGGATACCGCACCTTCATCATCAAGAACAAGGTACAGTCTTACACAAGCACAGACACACACACACAGACAAAACCACACACACACACAACCACACACACACACAACCACACACACACATACACTCACAACATCATCTTCAAATCAAATGTGGTGTTCAGCAGGGATCGATTCATATCCGTCTGTAATGTGATGTTTCATGTGTAATGTTGTAACGTTCGTGCTGTAATGTTGATGTAATGTGTGGTTTCAGATGACTGACATCCCCACCTCGGTCCAGCCGTCTCAGTATATCTGTACCCCGGACAGCAAGCATCCATTCCTGGCCACGCCTGCACAGCTACTGCTGGAGAAATACCTGCAACACACTAGCCTGTTCCCCCTCAGCACACGCAACTACACAAACCCCATACTGTCTGTAGACTGCTACCTCAACCTGGGGCCTGAGGTACACACACACCCGCACACACACACACACACACACACACATATGTGATTGTTTCGATGTCATTGGTGCGTCTCTCTGTCCCTCCCCCTTCCTTCCCACCTTCCTTTCCTCCCTCTCTCTCTCTCTCTCTCTCCAGGTAACGGTGTGTTTTGTGAGTTCCAGACCTCACTCCATCAACGTCTGCACTACAGGGCTGCTGTTCAGCGGTCTGCTCCTCTGCTTCTGGGATTCCTTCGTCACGCCAGGATTCCTCAAGAACTTTAACTTCCTCAAAGGTACACACACACAGACCCATGCACACACACACACACACACATACACACACACAAAGAGAAGTCATCACTTCTTCAACGGTATTCTCTCTTCCCTCCTCCAGGAGCCATTCTGTGTGTGATATGTGCTGACCGCAGCTCTCTGAGACAGACTGTGGTGAGGCTGGAGCTCGAGGACGAGTGGAGGTTCCGGCTCAGTGACGAGTTCCAGACAGCCAACGCTAAAGAGGACCGCCCCCTCTTCTTCCTCACAGGGAAACACATATGAACCCCCCTAACTCCTAAACCCATGAATCTCAACCCGTTCCCTTCATCTCAAAACAGAAAGCCAAAAACGGTCTGTACTCTTCTGGTGGATCAAGCCAATAACCCATAGCTGCTAGTGAATACAGCTATGAGTCTGAGTCTGGTATGGCTCTGTTTACTGTAGTATTGCTGTAGTATTTACCACAATACTACAATACTCCAATCAACGTCCACCTCTCTCTGTTGTGATGTGTTAAAAGTCATAATTCCACAGTGTATACCACCGTTCCTATTGTAGTTAATAAGGTGTAGTTTCTTTTCTAGACGTTTTTTGTGATATACAATGATGAAATATTTTGTTTTTTTGTCATGTAAAAAGTACTTATGTAAAAGAGGACTTTTTATTTAGTGATTTCACGCCAATGTTCTTTAAAAGGTGTAACGTGAGGACTTTTATGTGTATGTGGTTTAATTTCTGACGCTCTGTGTTTGTGGTCTCCTGATGATTAATATGTTGAGGTGTTGATGATGTCATGTTCTATAGACACAATGTCTTGTGTACTGTATGTTTTACAATGTATAAATGTACATATTCTAAAAACAATCTCAATCTATTTTACAGTATCTGCTTGTTGGTTATAATGTTCGTCCGTCCAGGTTGGTGCTCTTCTGAATGATGTTTTTCACCATCAGGTCCTAGAGAGTCACTGGGAGGGCAGGCTTTCATTCCAGCCCAGCACTAAAACACCTGTTTCAAACTAATCACAGGCTTCAGTCTGGACCAGGATTAGTTGATGCAGGGCTGGAACAAAAGCCTATGCACCCATTTGCTGTCCAGGTACTGGAGTCAGAAAACCCTGCTCTAAACGCACTGCAACTCTGGTTTCCCGCCACTAGGGGGTGGTGTCTCCATCTTTACCACTATACATTGTTGCAGAGTGTTAGGTGAAAAAATGATACAAATATTGCAAGTTGATATAAATAAATAACAAATATTTAAAGACTCAACACTATCTGAGGTCAGCAGAGGGCAGCACACACTATACATTTAAACTGGCAGTCAGTGGAAGCTATCGCTGCTGGGTTCAGGTTGACAGTATGTGAACAGTAAATCATGTCCAATTGAAATGTGCCTTACTGACACCTAACAGTGTTACCTTACACCTAAGATTTTCCTCTTAGCGAATCACTAAGAGAATCTGTCATTATGTAAGAGTCTTGTGTCCTATTGTAGTTATACAGTAGTATACACCTGCAGTAGATAGTAGTGAGACATGGTGCAGTGCTGTACTAGCTGGGGGAGGAGTGGGGAGGAGGGGGGAAGTGGACATGGGTTCCAAAGGGGCAGACAGGGACATCTATGGCCAACTGAGCTGTGTATCCTGGGTTTGAGCTGACCTACCTGTCTTGCAGCCCTTGATCTAGGGGGTATAGATGAGGGGATAGGTGCATCCAGGTCACCTGTGATACAAGATAGTATTAGACTAGTATCCAAGTCTGAGGATGTTGGGAGATTACATGGAAAGTGGCCACTAGGGGCAACAGTGAGCACTGTTACCTTCAAGTACAGTCGTGGCCAAATGTTTTGAGAATGACACAAGTATTGGTCTCCACAAAGTTTGCTGCCTCCGTGTTGATGATGGCAATTTGCATATACTCCAGAATGTGATCAGATGAATTGGAATTAATTGCAAAGTCCCTCTTTGCCAAAAAAAAACATTTCCACTGCATTTCAGCCCTGCCACAAAAAGACCAGCTGCCATCATGTCAGTGATTGTCTCGTTAACACAGGTGAGAGTGTTGACGAGGTCAAGGCTGGAGATCACTCTGTCATGCTGATTGAGTCAGAATATCAGACTGGAAGCTTTAAAAGGAGGGTGGTGCTTGAAATCATTGTTCTTCCTCTGTCAACCATGGTTACCTGCAAGGAAACATGTGCCGTCATCATTGCTTTGCACAAAAAGGGCTTCACAGGCAAGGATATTGCTGCTGGTAAGATTGCACCTAAATCAACCATTTATCGGATAATCAAGAACTTCAAGGAGAGAGGTTCAATTGTTGTGAAGAAGGCGTCAGGGCGCCCAAGAAAGTCCAGCAAGCGACAGGACCGTCTCCTAAAGTTGATTCAGCTGCGGGATCGGGGCACCACCAGTGCAGAGCTTGCTCAGGAATGGCAGCAGGCAGGTGTGAGTGCATCTGCACGCACAGTGAGGCGAAGACTTTTGGAGGATGGCCTGGTGTCAAGAAGTGCAGCAAAGAAGCCACTTCTCTCCAGGAAAAACATCAGGGACAGACTGATATTCTGCAAAAGGTACAGGGATTGGACTGCTGAGGACTGGGGTAGAGTCATTTTCTCTGATGAATCCCCTTTCCGATTGTTTGGGCCAACCGGAAAACACCTTGTCCGGAGAAAACAAGGTGAGCACTACCATCAGTTCTGTGTCATGCCAACAGTAAAGCATCCTCATTCATGTGTGGGGTTGCTTATCAGCCAAGCGGGTGGACAAACAAAAACCCACAACTTCTGACAAACTCCAAGCATTGATTATGCAAGAATGGCCTGCCATCAGTCAGGATGTGGCCCAGAAGTTAATTGACAGCATGCCAGGGCGGATTGCAGAGGTCTTGAAAAAGAAGGGTCAACACTGCAAATATTGACTCTTTGCATAAACTGAATGTCATTGTCAATGAAAGCCTTTGACACTTATGGAATACTTGTAATTATACTTCAGTGTACCATAGTAACTACTGGCATAAATATCTAAGAACACTGAAGCAGCAAACTTTGTGGAGACCAATACTTGTGTCATTCTCAAAACTTTTGGCCACGACTGTATGTACCTTAACCATTCTGAGTTAATGCCTAACCTTAAGATTTTGGAGTTAATGCCTAAACCTAACCCTAACCATTTGACATTTGAGAAACATGGATGAACGTCTAATTCTGGCATGAGACTGTGAGAGCTTGATGGATAGACCAGGGGGTCTCTCTCCCAAGTGGCTGTGATGATGTCACTGAGAAAGCTGAGAGTCGGGTATCAAACCAGTTCCAGGAGTTACTTGTCTCACTCATGACGGGCCTGTGTGTGTTTGTGTGTGTGTACTTGCATGTGTGGGTGTGCTGTCCTAGCCTTCTAAAGGAGCTGGGATAAGATCTGGTGGGTCCTCTAACCTTCAGTTTTGGAATGAGGTTCTCAGAACACGCTTAGTAAAATTTGTCCCACAACATCTTCAGAAACACTATTTAGACAGTTTGACCAGTGAGGACAGACAGTATTACAGTCTTAAAGAGAATCGCTAGGATCACTTTGTGCTTTTAACATCTGAACACACGTCGGACCACCGGGTTTCTACCGTCTGAACACACTTCTACCGTCTGAACAAACTTGTCCGTCGGATCACCAAGTGTCTAACACACACACGAACACATCAGTCGGATCACCAGGTTTTTAACACAGAAACACACCTTTTGGATCGTACACCTGAGTTGGGATTGATCGGTGTCATGGAATCATGACCCCAGAGGAACATCTGGAAGAATTCTGCAACAACGCCAGTCCCAACTGGTCCTGGGTACGGTGGCCTGTCTGTCTATCCGCCTGCTTGTCTGTCTGTCTGTCCGTCTGTATCTGTCTGCCTGTCTGTGTGTGTCTGCCTGTCTGACAGTCACGCTCTCTCTTTTCCTCTCTCTCTCTCTCTCTCTCTCTCTATCATATCATGGACAGACAGGCACAGTCAGATAATGACCTACTACAGTTGTTTACCAACCATACTGTCTCTGAGTATGTCACTATCTGAGCTAGTCTACTACTATAACCTCATGTTGCTGAATATGTGTCTGTATGACAGCCAGTGGCCGGCAGTTGAGACTATATGATTCTGAGAAAGCGAGGGAGAGGGAGAGAGAGAGGGAGACGTGACGCCAAGCGTCACGTCTGGTGGAAACCTGGCATCATTCCTACGGTGAAGCATGGTGGTGGCAGCATCATGCTGTGGTGATGATTTTCAGCGGCAGGGACTGGGAGACTAGTCAGGTTTGAGGCAAAGATGAACGGAGCAAAGTACAGTGTAGACTTATGATAGTATATTATATATGTGCATATATGTGATAATGTATTCTATATGAGTATTCTAAATCTGTAAATGTATGATAATGTATTCTATATGTGTAGATGAATGATCATTTGTTCTATATGTGTATTCTATGTGTAGATGTATGGCAATGTATTTAAATGTGTAGATGTATCATAATGTATTCTATATATGTATTATACTGTATATGTGTAGATGTATGATAATGTATCTTATATGTGTACATGTACAATCATGTATTGATATGTGTAGATGTATGATAATGTATTCTATATGTGAAGATGTACGCTAATGTATTCTATATGTGTATTCTATATGTATAGATGTATTCTATATGTTTATTCTATATGTTAAGATGTATGGTAATGTATTCTATATGTGTAGATGTATGATCATGTATTCTATATGTGTATTGTACATGTGTAGATGTATGAGTCGACCCTGCATGCCTTCACCTTCTCCCACCTGCTGCTGGGGGAGGAGATACAACTCTACTTCATCATCCCCAAGTCTAAACAACACCATTTCAGCTTCAGCCAACCAGGAGGCCAGCTGGAGAGCATGAGACTGCCCCTCGCCTCCGATTGGGTAATCTAACTAAGACCAATACCCTGAAAACTAACCATAATATCCATTCTCTACCCTTCTTCCTGAGGTGTGCACTCATTCACTCCCCTTTATGGATGTAAAAGAAATGGACTGGTTTAAGAAATACGGTATTAACTAGTTACAGCAATCCAGTGCCTTTACATCTGCTGGGGGAGTGAGCATGTACACATGTCAAGGAGTAGAGTAGAGAATCAGACCATAGCTGTACTCTACTAACCCCACAATCTTTCGCAGTAGAGTGAGGATGCACTGCATAATCTCACCACCAGGGAGCTCCCAAGAGCCTATTTTTCCTCTCAGCCTGACTCTTTCTTTCTTTCTTTCTTTCTTTCTTTCTTTCTTTCTTTCTTTCTTTCTTTCTTTCTTTCTTTCTCAAATCTTTGCTGAACGTGTATGTTTCTCCTTCTCCCATCAGAGCCCAGACTGTATCAAGAGTCCCATCTTCACCCCGACAACAGGTCGTCATGAGCATGGCCTGTTCAACCTGTACCACGCCATGGATGGGGCGGCCCACCTCCACATCCTGGTCATCAAGGAGTACGAGATGGCTGTCTATAAAAAGTACTGGCCCAACCACATTATGCTGGTGCTGCCCACCATCTTCAATGGAGCTGGAATCGGTACGCTATAACCACCTCCAGCTCCACTCTCTTTCTCACTAACTAACTCTATCGCTCACCCTCTACCCCCACACAACGAACAAACAAACAAACTAACTAACTAACTAACGAATAAACAAACTAACAGAATAACAAACTGACTAACATACACTATGAAACACAGAGACAATGTTTACCAATGTCTCCCTCTCTGACCTCTGACCTCTGCCCCCTCCCCCAGGTGCAGCCCACTTCCTGATCAAGGAGCTGTCCTATAACAACCTGGAGCTGGAACGCAGCCGCAGGTTGGAGGGAGGGGGGGTGCCAGCCGACGTCTGGCCCTTCATCATCCTCTCTGATGACTCATGCGTCATGTGGAACGCTGTGGACTTGGACTCACACAGGTATACAGTCACACACACACTCACATACAAGGAATGATTCTCAGCTACACACACATCAACACAAATAAAAAAACATTATATTGATGTTCTGTAATCATATCTCTTTCTCTCTCTCTCTCTCTCTCTCTCTCTCTCTCTCTCTCTCTCTCTCTCTCTCTCTCCCCTTCAGTACCTCAGGCCCTGTAGAGAGGAGTGTGTCTCTGAAGCAGGTGCTGCAGCACATGGAGGCGTGTCCTGACCTCACCCAGTTCGGCCTTTGTGGGATCCGGAAGTGGAGCAGTCGGTCCCCAGGTCAGGGGTCAGGGGAAGGAGCTCGTCACAGGGAGCCTTTCTCCAGAGGACACCTCCACAACTTCCTGCTTCTAAACGTGGACCTGACCCAGGACATCCAGTACAACCAGAACAGGTGAGACAGTAGAATAGAATAACTTAGAATAGAATCAAATAAAAATAATTAAATAAGGCCTCCCAAGTGGCACAGCGGTCTAAGGCACTGCCTCGCAGTGCTAGCTGTGTCACTACAGATCTTGGTTAGATTCCAGGCTGTGTCGCAGCCAGCCACGACTGGGAGACCAATGAGGCGGCACACAATTGGACCAGCGTCGTCCGGGTTAGTGGAGGGTTTGGCCGGCCAGGATGTCCTTGTCCCATTGCGCACGCTGACACGATCGCCAGGTGTACGGTGTTTGCTCTGACACATTTGTGCGGCTGGCTTCCGGGTTAAATGAGCATTGTGTCAAGAAGCAGTGCGGCTTGGCGGGGTCGTGTTTCGGAGGACACACGGCTCTCGACCTTCGCCTCTCCCGAGTCCGTACGGGAGTTGTCGTGATGGGACAAGACTGTAACTACCAACTGGAGAGAAAAAGGGGTAAAACATTTTTTTTTACAATAGAATAACATAAAATATGATAAAATAGTCCAGTACAACCAGAATGGATTAGAGAGGACAGACACTTGGCTTTAGAGAAGCCATTTGTTTTGGAAGAAGAATGTAGTGGCTAGGTTGAAATGGTTTCTATGTGAACCATCCCTCACTCTTCCTCTTTCTCTCTGCCTCTTCTCTTTCCCTTCGCTCCTCTTTTCCCTCTCTCATCTCTTCCTCTCTTCCCTCTCTCCTCCTCTTCCTCCTCAGGTTTACGTGTGATGATGTGGACTTCACCCTTCGAGTCCACAGTGCTGGTCTGCTCATCTGTCGTTTCAACAACTTCAGTGTAATGAAAAAACAGATCTCTATCGGAGGATACCGCACCTTCATCATCAAGAACAAGGTACAGTCTTACACAAGCACAGACACACACACACAGACAAAACCACACACACACACAACCACACACACACACAACCACACACACACATACACTCACAACATCATCTTCAAATCAAATGTGGTGTTCAGCAGGGATCGATTCATATCCGTCTGTAATGTGATGTTTCATGTGTAATGTTGTAACGTTCGTGCTGTAATGTTGATGTAATGTGTGGTTTCAGATGACTGACATCCCCACCTCGGTCCAGCCATCTCAGTATATCTGTACCCCGGACAGCAAGCATCCATTCCTGGCCACGCCTGCACAGCTACTGCTGGAGAAATACCTGCAACACACTAGCCTGTTCCCCCTCAGCACACGCAACTACACAAACCCCATACTGTCTGTAGACTGCTACCTCAACCTGGGGCCTGAGGTACACACACACCCGCACACACACACACACACACACACATATGTGATTGTTTCGATGTCATTGGTGCGTCTCTCTGTCCCTCCCCCTTCCTTCCCACCTTCCTTTCCTCCCTCTCTCTCTCTCTCTCTCTCCAGGTAACGGTGTGTTTTGTGAGTTCCAGACCTCACTCCATCAACGTCTGCACTACAGGGCTGCTGTTCAGCGGTCTGCTCCTCTGCTTCTGGGATTCCTTCGTCACGCCAGGATTCCTCAAGAACTTTAACTTCCTCAAAGGTACACACACACAGACCCATGCACACACACACACACACACATACACACACACAAAGAGAAGTCATCACTTCTTCAACGGTATTCTCTCTTCCCTCCTCCAGGAGCCATTCTGTGTGTGATATGTGCTGACCGCAGCTCTCTGAGACAGACTGTGGTGAGGCTGGAGCTCGAGGACGAGTGGAGGTTCCGGCTCAGTGACGAGTTCCAGACAGCCAACGCTAAAGAGGACCGCCCCCTCTTCTTCCTCACAGGGAAACACATATGAACCCCCCTAACTCCTAAACCCATGAATCTCAACCCGTTCCCTTCATCTCAAAACAGAAAGCCAAAAACGGTCTGTACTCTTCTGGTGGATCAAGCCAATAACCCATAGCTGCTAGTGAATACAGCTATGAGTCTGAGTCTGGTATGGCTCTGTTTACTGTAGTATTGCTGTAGTATTTACCACAATACTACAATACTCCAATCAACGTCCACCTCTCTCTGTTGTGATGTGTTAAAAGTCATAATTCCACAGTGTATACCACCGTTCCTATTGTAGTTAATAAGGTGTAGTTTCTTTTCTAGACGTTTTTTGTGATATACAATGATGAAATATTTTGTTTTTTTGTCATGTAAAAAGTACTTATGTAAAAGAGGACTTTTTATTTAGTGATTTCACGCCAATGTTCTTTAAAAGGTGTAACGTGAGGACTTTTATGTGTATGTGGTTTAATTTCTGACGCTCTGTGTTTGTGGTCTCCTGATGATTAATATGTTGAGGTGTTGATGATGTCATGTTCTATAGACACAATGTCTTGTGTACTGTATGTTTTACAATGTATAAATGTACATATTCTAAAAACAATCTCAATCTATTTTACAGTATCTGCTTGTTGGTTATAATGTTCGTCCGTCCAGGTTGGTGCTCTTCTGAATGATGTTTTTCACCATCAGGTCCTAGAGAGTCACTGGGAGGGCAGGCTTTCATTCCAGCCCAGCACTAAAACACCTGTTTCAAACTAATCACAGGCTTCAGTCTGGACCAGGATTAGTTGATGCAGGGCTGGAACAAAAGCCTATGCACCCATTTGCTGTCCAGGTACTGGAGTCAGAAAACCCTGCTCTAAACGCACTGCAACTCTGGTTTCCCGCCACTAGGGGGTGGTGTCTCCATCTTTACCACTATACATTGTTGCAGAGTGTTAGGTGAAAAAATGATACAAATATTGCAAGTTGATATAAATAAATAACAAATATTTAAAGACTCAACACTATCTGAGGTCAGCAGAGGGCAGCACACACTATACATTTAAACTGGCAGTCAGTGGAAGCTATCGCTGCTGGGTTCAGGTTGACAGTATGTGAACAGTAAATCAAGTCCAATTGAAATGTGCCTTACTGACACCTAACAGTGTTACCTTACACCTAAGATTTTCCTCTTAGCGAATCACTAAGAGAATCTGTCATTATGTAAGAGTCTTGTGTCCTATTGTAGTTATACAGTAGTATACACCTGCAGTAGATAGTAGTGAGACATGGTGCAGTGCTGTACTAGCTGGGGGAGGAGTGGGGAGGAGGGGGGAAGTGGACATGGGTTCCAAAGGGGCAGACAGGGACATCTATGGCCAACTGAGCTGTGTATCCTGGGTTTGAGCTGACCTACCTGTCTTGCAGCCCTTGATCTAGGGGGTATAGATGAGGGGATAGGTGCATCCAGGTCACCTGTGATACAAGATAGTATTAGACTAGTATCCAAGTCTGAGGATGTTGGGAGATTACATGGAAAGTGGCCACTAGGGGCAACAGTGAGCACTGTTACCTTCAAGTACAGTCGTGGCCAAATGTTTTGAGAATGACACAAGTATTGGTCTCCACAAAGTTTGCTGCCTCCGTGTTGATGATGGCAATTTGCATATACTCCAGAATGTGATCAGATGAATTGGAATTAATTGCAAAGTCCCTCTTTGCCAAAAAAAAACATTTCCACTGCATTTCAGCCCTGCCACAAAAAGACCAGCTGCCATCATGTCAGTGATTGTCTCGTTAACACAGGTGAGAGTGTTGACGAGGTCAAGGCTGGAGATCACTCTGTCATGCTGATTGAGTCAGAATATCAGACTGGAAGCTTTAAAAGGAGGGTGGTGCTTGAAATCATTGTTCTTCCTCTGTCAACCATGGTTACCTGCAAGGAAACATGTGCCGTCATCATTGCTTTGCACAAAAAGGGCTTCACAGGCAAGGATATTGCTGCTGGTAAGATTGCACCTAAATCAACCATTTATCGGATAATCAAGAACTTCAAGGAGAGAGGTTCAATTGTTGTGAAGAAGGCGTCAGGGCGCCCAAGAAAGTCCAGCAAGCGACAGGACCGTCTCCTAAAGTTGATTCAGCTGCGGGATCGGGGCACCACCAGTGCAGAGCTTGCTCAGGAATGGCAGCAGGCAGGTGTGAGTGCATCTGCACGCACAGTGAGGCGAAGACTTTTGGAGGATGGCCTGGTGTCAAGAAGTGCAGCAAAGAAGCCACTTCTCTCCAGGAAAAACATCAGGGACAGACTGATATTCTGCAAAAGGTACAGGGATTGGACTGCTGAGGACTGGGGTAGAGTCATTTTCTCTGATGAATCCCCTTTCCGATTGTTTGGGCCAACCGGAAAACACCTTGTCCGGAGAAAACAAGGTGAGCACTACCATCAGTTCTGTGTCATGCCAACAGTAAAGCATCCTCATTCATGTGTGGGGTTGCTTATCAGCCAAGCGGGTGGACAAACAAAAACCCACAACTTCTGACAAACTCCAAGCATTGATTATGCAAGAATGGCCTGCCATCAGTCAGGATGTGGCCCAGAAGTTAATTGACAGCATGCCAGGGCGGATTGCAGAGGTCTTGAAAAAGAAGGGTCAACACTGCAAATATTGACTCTTTGCATAAACTGAATGTCATTGTCAATGAAAGCCTTTGACACTTATGGAATACTTGTAATTATACTTCAGTGTACCATAGTAACTACTGGCATAAATATCTAAGAACACTGAAGCAGCAAACTTTGTGGAGACCAATACTTGTGTCATTCTCAAAACTTTTGGCCACGACTGTATGTACCTTAACCATTCTGAGTTAATGCCTAACCTTAAGATTTTGGAGTTAATGCCTAAACCTAACCCTAACCATTTGACATTTGAGAAACATGGATGAACGTCTAATTCTGGCATGAGACTGTGAGAGCTTGATGGATAGACCAGGGGGTCTCTCTCCCAAGTGGCTGTGATGATGTCACTGAGAAAGCTGAGAGTCGGGTATCAAACCAGTTCCAGGAGTTACTTGTCTCACTCATGACGGGCCTGTGTGTGTTTGTGTGTGTGTACTTGCATGTGTGGGTGTGCTGTCCTAGCCTTCTAAAGGAGCTGGGATAAGATCTGGTGGGTCCTCTAACCTTCAGTTTTGGAATGAGGTTCTCAGAACACGCTTAGTAAAATTTGTCCCACAACATCTTCAGAAACACTATTTAGACAGTTTGACCAGTGAGGACAGACAGTATTACAGTCTTAAAGAGAATCGCTAGGATCACATTGTGCTTTTAACATCTGAACACACGTCGGACCACCGGGTTTCTACCGTCTGAACACACTTCTACCGTCTGAACAAACTTGTCCGTCGGATCACCAAGTGTCTAACACACACACGAACACATCAGTCGGATCACCAGGTTTTTAACACAGAAACACACCTTTTGGATCGTACACCTGAGTTGGGATTGATCGGTGTCATGGAATCATGACCCCAGAGGAACATCTGGAAGAATTCTGCAACAACGCCAGTCCCAACTGGTCCTGGGTACGGTGGCCTGTCTGTCTATCCGCCTGCTTGTCTGTCTGTCTGTCCGTCTGTATCTGTCTGCCTGTCTGTGTGTGTCTGCCTGTCTGACAGTCACGCTCTCTCTTTTCCTCTCTCTCTCTCTCTCTCTCTCTCTCTCTCTATCATATCATGGACAGACAGGCACAGTCAGATAATGACCTACTACAGTTGTTTACCAACCATACTGTCTCTGAGTATGTCACTATCTGAGCTAGTCTACTACTATAACCTCATGTTGCTGAATATGTGTCTGTATGACAGCCAGTGGCCGGCAGTTGAGACTATATGATTCTGAGAAAGCGAGGGAGAGGGAGAGAGGGAGACGTGACGCCAAGCGTCACGTCTGGTGGAAACCTGGCATCATTCCTACGGTGAAGCATGGTGGTGGCAGCATCATGCTGTGGTGATGATTTTCAGCGGCAGGGACTGGGAGACTAGTCAGGTTTGAGGCAAAGATGAACGGAGCAAAGTACAGTGTAGACTTATGATAGTATATTATATATGTGCATATATGTGATAATGTATTCTATATGAGTATTCTAAATCTGTAAATGTATGATAATGTATTCTATATGTGTAGATGAATGATCATTTGTTCTATATGTGTATTCTATGTGTAGATGTATGGCAATGTATTTAAATGTGTAGATGTATCATAATGTATTCTATATATGTATTATACTGTATATGTGTAGATGTATGATAATGTATCTTATATGTGTACATGTACAATCATGTATTGATATGTGTAGATGTATGATAATGTATTCTATATGTGAAGATGTACGCTAATGTATTCTATATGTGTATTCTATATGTATAGATGTATTCTATATGTTTATTCTATATGTTAAGATGTATGGTAATGTATTCTATATGTGTAGATGTATGATCATGTATTCTATATGTGTATTGTACATGTGTAGATGTATGAGTCGACCCTGCATGCCTTCACCTTCTCCCACCTGCTGCTGGGGGAGGAGATACAACTCTACTTCATCATCCCCAAGTCTAAACAACACCATTTCAGCTTCAGCCAACCAGGAGGCCAGCTGGAGAGCATGAGACTGCCCCTCGCCTCCGATTGGGTAATCTAACTAAGACCAATACCCTGAAAACTAACCATAATATCCATTCTCTACCCTTCTTCCTGAGGTGTGCACTCATTCACTCCCCTTTATGGATGTAAAAGAAATGGACTGGTTTAAGAAATACGGTATTAACTAGTTACAGCAATCCAGTGCCTTTACATCTGCTGGGGGAGTGAGCATGTACACATGTCAAGGAGTAGAGTAGAGAATCAGACCATAGCTGTACTCTACTAACCCCACAATCTTTCGCAGTAGAGTGAGGATGCACTGCATAATCTCACCACCAGGGAGCTCCCAAGAGCCTATTTTTCCTCTCAGCCTGACTCTTTCTTTCTTTCTTTCTTTCTTTCTTTCTTTCTTTCTTTCTTTCTCAAATCTTTGCTGAACGTGTATGTTTCTCCTTCTCCCATCAGAGCCCAGACTGTATCAAGAGTCCCATCTTCACCCCGACAACAGGTCGTCATGAGCATGGCCTGTTCAACCTGTACCACGCCATGGATGGGGCGGCCCACCTCCACATCCTGGTCATCAAGGAGTACGAGATGGCTGTCTATAAAAAGTACTGGCCCAACCACATTATGCTGGTGCTGCCCACCATCTTCAATGGAGCTGGAATCGGTACGCTATAACCACCTCCAGCTCCACTCTCTTTCTCACTAACTAACTCTATCGCTCACCCTCTACCCCCACACAACGAACAAACAAACAAACAAACTAACTAACTAACGAATAAACAAACTAACAGAATAACAAACTGACTAACATACACTATGAAACACAGAGACAATGTTTACCAATGTCTCCCTCTCTGACCTCTGACCTCTGCCCCCTCCCCCAGGTGCAGCCCACTTCCTGATCAAGGAGCTGTCCTATAACAACCTGGAGCTGGAACGCAGCCGCAGGTTGGAGGGAGGGGGGGTGCCAGCCGACGTCTGGCCCTTCATCATCCTCTCTGATGACTCATGCGTCATGTGGAACGCTGTGGACTTGGACTCACACAGGTATACAGTCACACACACACTCACATACAAGGAATGATTCTCAGCTACACACACATCAACACAAATAAAAAAACATTATATTGATGTTCTGTAATCATATCTCTTTCTCTCTCTCTCTCTCTCTCTCTCTCTCTCTCTCTCTCTCTCTCTCTCTCTCCCCTTCAGTACCTCAGGCCCTGTAGAGAGGAGTGTGTCTCTGAAGCAGGTGCTGCAGCACATGGAGGCGTGTCCTGACCTCACCCAGTTCGGCCTTTGTGGGATCCGGAAGTGGAGCAGTCGGTCCCCAGGTCAGGGGTCAGGGGAAGGAGCTCGTCACAGGGAGCCTTTCTCCAGAGGACACCTCCACAACTTCCTGCTTCTAAACGTGGACCTGACCCAGGACATCCAGTACAACCAGAACAGGTGAGACAGTAGAATAGAATAACTTAGAATAGAATCAAATAAAAATAATTAAATAAGGCCTCCCAAGTGGCACAGCGGTCTAAGGCACTGCCTCGCAGTGCTAGCTGTGTCACTACAGATCTTGGTTAGATTCCAGGCTGTGTCGCAGCCAGCCACGACTGGGAGACCAATGAGGCGGCACACAATTGGACCAGCGTCGTCCGGGTTAGTGGAGGGTTTGGCCGGCCAGGATGTCCTTGTCCCATTGCGCACGCTGACACGATCGCCAGGTGTACGGTGTTTGCTCTGACACATTTGTGCGGCTGGCTTCCGGGTTAAATGAGCATTGTGTCAAGAAGCAGTGCGGCTTGGCGGGGTCGTGTTTCGGAGGACACACGGCTCTCGACCTTCGCCTCTCCCGAGTCCGTACGGGAGTTGTCGTGATGGGACAAGACTGTAACTACCAACTGGAGAGAAAAAGGGGTAAAACATTTTTTTTTACAATAGAATAACATAAAATATGATAAAATAGTCCAGTACAACCAGAATGGATTAGAGAGGACAGACACTTGGCTTTAGAGAAGCCATTTGTTTTGGAAGAAGAATGTAGTGGCTAGGTTGAAATGGTTTCTATGTGAACCATCCCTCACTCTTCCTCTTTCTCTCTGCCTCTTCTCTTTCCCTTCGCTCCTCTTTTCCCTCTCTCATCTCTTCCTCTCTTCCCTCTCTCCTCCTCTTCCTCCTCAGGTTTACGTGTGATGATGTGGACTTCACCCTTCGAGTCCACAGTGCTGGTCTGCTCATCTGTCGTTTCAACAACTTCAGTGTAATGAAAAAACAGATCTCTATCGGAGGATACCGCACCTTCATCATCAAGAACAAGGTACAGTCTTACACAAGCACAGACACACACACACAGACAAAACCACACACACACACAACCACACACACACACAACCACACACACACATACACTCACAACATCATCTTCAAATCAAATGTGGTGTTCAGCAGGGATCGATTCATATCCGTCTGTAATGTGATGTTTCATGTGTAATGTTGTAACGTTCGTGCTGTAATGTTGATGTAATGTGTGGTTTCAGATGACTGACATCCCCACCTCGGTCCAGCCGTCTCAGTATATCTGTACCCCGGACAGCAAGCATCCATTCCTGGCCACGCCTGCACAGCTACTGCTGGAGAAATACCTGCAACACACTAGCCTGTTCCCCCTCAGCACACGCAACTACACAAACCCCATACTGTCTGTAGACTGCTACCTCAACCTGGGGCCTGAGGTACACACACACCCGCACACACACACACACACACACACACATATGTGATTGTTTCGATGTCATTGGTGCGTCTCTCTGTCCCTCCCCCTTCCTTCCCACCTTCCTTTCCTCCCTCTCTCTCTCTCTCTCTCTCCAGGTAACGGTGTGTTTTGTGAGTTCCAGACCTCACTCCATCAACGTCTGCACTACAGGGCTGCTGTTCAGCGGTCTGCTCCTCTGCTTCTGGGATTCCTTCGTCACGCCAGGATTCCTCAAGAACTTTAACTTCCTCAAAGGTACACACACACAGACCCATGCACACACACACACACACACATACACACACACAAAGAGAAGTCATCACTTCTTCAACGGTATTCTCTCTTCCCTCCTCCAGGAGCCATTCTGTGTGTGATATGTGCTGACCGCAGCTCTCTGAGACAGACTGTGGTGAGGCTGGAGCTCGAGGACGAGTGGAGGTTCCGGCTCAGTGACGAGTTCCAGACAGCCAACGCTAAAGAGGACCGCCCCCTCTTCTTCCTCACAGGGAAACACATATGAACCCCCCTAACTCCTAAACCCATGAATCTCAACCCGTTCCCTTCATCTCAAAACAGAAAGCCAAAAACGGTCTGTACTCTTCTGGTGGATCAAGCCAATAACCCATAGCTGCTAGTGAATACAGCTATGAGTCTGAGTCTGGTATGGCTCTGTTTACTGTAGTATTGCTGTAGTATTTACCACAATACTACAATACTCCAATCAACGTCCACCTCTCTCTGTTGTGATGTGTTAAAAGTCATAATTCCACAGTGTATACCACCGTTCCTATTGTAGTTAATAAGGTGTAGTTTCTTTTCTAGACGTTTTTTGTGATATACAATGATGAAATATTTTGTTTTTTTGTCATGTAAAAAGTACTTATGTAAAAGAGGACTTTTTATTTAGTGATTTCACGCCAATGTTCTTTAAAAGGTGTAACGTGAGGACTTTTATGTGTATGTGGTTTAATTTCTGACGCTCTGTGTTTGTGGTCTCCTGATGATTAATATGTTGAGGTGTTGATGATGTCATGTTCTATAGACACAATGTCTTGTGTACTGTATGTTTTACAATGTATAAATGTACATATTCTAAAAACAATCTCAATCTATTTTACAGTATCTGCTTGTTGGTTATAATGTTCGTCCGTCCAGGTTGGTGCTCTTCTGAATGATGTTTTTCACCATCAGGTCCTAGAGAGTCACTGGGAGGGCAGGCTTTCATTCCAGCCCAGCACTAAAACACCTGTTTCAAACTAATCACAGGCTTCAGTCTGGACCAGGATTAGTTGATGCAGGGCTGGAACAAAAGCCTATGCACCCATTTGCTGTCCAGGTACTGGAGTCAGAAAACCCTGCTCTAAACGCACTGCAACTCTGGTTTCCCGCCACTAGGGGGTGGTGTCTCCATCTTTACCACTATACATTGTTGCAGAGTGTTAGGTGAAAAAATGATACAAATATTGCAAGTTGATATAAATAAATAACAAATATTTAAAGACTCAACACTATCTGAGGTCAGCAGAGGGCAGCACACACTATACATTTAAACTGGCAGTCAGTGGAAGCTATCGCTGCTGGGTTCAGGTTGACAGTATGTGAACAGTAAATCAAGTCCAATTGAAATGTGCCTTACTGACACCTAACAGTGTTACCTTACACCTAAGATTTTCCTCTTAGCGAATCACTAAGAGAATCTGTCATTATGTAAGAGTCTTGTGTCCTATTGTAGTTATACAGTAGTATACACCTGCAGTAGATAGTAGTGAGACATGGTGCAGTGCTGTACTAGCTGGGGGAGGGGTGGGGAGGAGGGGGGAAGTGGACATGGGTTCCAAAGGGGCAGACAGGGACATCTATGGCCAACTGAGCTGTGTATCCTGGGTTTGAGCTGACCTACCTGTCTTGCAGCCCTTGATCTAGGGGGTATAGATGAGGGGATAGGTGCATCCAGGTCACCTGTGATACAAGATAGTATTAGACTAGTATCCAAGTCTGAGGATGTTGGGAGATTACATGGAAAGTGGCCACTAGGGGCAACAGTGAGCACTGTTACCTTCAAGTACAGTCGTGGCCAAATGTTTTGAGAATGACACAAGTATTGGTCTCCACAAAGTTTGCTGCCTCCGTGTTGATGATGGCAATTTGCATATACTCCAGAATGTGATCAGATGAATTGGAATTAATTGCAAAGTCCCTCTTTGCCAAAAAAAAACATTTCCACTGCATTTCAGCCCTGCCACAAAAAGACCAGCTGCCATCATGTCAGTGATTGTCTCGTTAACACAGGTGAGAGTGTTGACGAGGTCAAGGCTGGAGATCACTCTGTCATGCTGATTGAGTCAGAATATCAGACTGGAAGCTTTAAAAGGAGGGTGGTGCTTGAAATCATTGTTCTTCCTCTGTCAACCATGGTTACCTGCAAGGAAACATGTGCCGTCATCATTGCTTTGCACAAAAAGGGCTTCACAGGCAAGGATATTGCTGCTGGTAAGATTGCACCTAAATCAACCATTTATCGGATAATCAAGAACTTCAAGGAGAGAGGTTCAATTGTTGTGAAGAAGGCGTCAGGGCGCCCAAGAAAGTCCAGCAAGCGACAGGACCGTCTCCTAAAGTTGATTCAGCTGCGGGATCGGGGCACCACCAGTGCAGAGCTTGCTCAGGAATGGCAGCAGGCAGGTGTGAGTGCATCTGCACGCACAGTGAGGCGAAGACTTTTGGAGGATGGCCTGGTGTCAAGAAGTGCAGCAAAGAAGCCACTTCTCTCCAGGAAAAACATCAGGGACAGACTGATATTCTGCAAAAGGTACAGGGATTGGACTGCTGAGGACTGGGGTAGAGTCATTTTCTCTGATGAATCCCCTTTCCGATTGTTTGGGCCAACCGGAAAACACCTTGTCCGGAGAAAACAAGGTGAGCACTACCATCAGTTCTGTGTCATGCCAACAGTAAAGCATCCTCATTCATGTGTGGGGTTGCTTATCAGCCAAGCGGGTGGACAAACAAAAACCCACAACTTCTGACAAACTCCAAGCATTGATTATGCAAGAATGGCCTGCCATCAGTCAGGATGTGGCCCAGAAGTTAATTGACAGCATGCCAGGGCGGATTGCAGAGGTCTTGAAAAAGAAGGGTCAACACTGCAAATATTGACTCTTTGCATAAACTGAATGTCATTGTCAATGAAAGCCTTTGACACTTATGGAATACTTGTAATTATACTTCAGTGTACCATAGTAACTACTGGCATAAATATCTAAGAACACTGAAGCAGCAAACTTTGTGGAGACCAATACTTGTGTCATTCTCAAAACTTTTGGCCACGACTGTATGTACCTTAACCATTCTGAGTTAATGCCTAACCTTAAGATTTTGGAGTTAATGCCTAAACCTAACCCTAACCATTTGACATTTGAGAAACATGGATGAACGTCTAATTCTGGCATGAGACTGTGAGAGCTTGATGGATAGACCAGGGGGTCTCTCTCCCAAGTGGCTGTGATGATGTCACTGAGAAAGCTGAGAGTCGGGTATCAAACCAGTTCCAGGAGTTACTTGTCTCACTCATGACGGGCCTGTGTGTGTTTGTGTGTGTGTACTTGCATGTGTGGGTGTGCTGTCCTAGCCTTCTAAAGGAGCTGGGATAAGATCTGGTGGGTCCTCTAACCTTCAGTTTTGGAATGAGGTTCTCAGAACACGCTTAGTAAAATTTGTCCCACAACATCTTCAGAAACACTATTTAGACAGTTTGACCAGTGAGGACAGACAGTATTACAGTCTTAAAGAGAATCGCTAGGATCACTTTGTGCTTTTAACATCTGAACACACGTCGGACCACCGGGTTTCTACCGTCTGAACACACTTCTACCGTCTGAACAAACTTGTCCGTCGGATCACCAAGTGTCTAACACACACACGAACACATCAGTCGGATCACCAGGTTTTTAACACAGAAACACACCTTTTGGATCGTACACCTGAGTTGGGATTGATCGGTGTCATGGAATCATGACCCCAGAGGAACATCTGGAAGAATTCTGCAACAACGCCAGTCCCAACTGGTCCTGGGTACGGTGGCCTGTCTGTCTATCCGCCTGCTTGTCTGTCTGTCTGTCCGTCTGTATCTGTCTGCCTGTCTGTGTGTGTCTGCCTGTCTGACAGTCACGCTCTCTCTTTTCCTCTCTCTCTCTCTCTCTCTCTCTCTCTCTATCATATCATGGACAGACAGGCACAGTCAGATAATGACCTACTACAGTTGTTTACCAACCATACTGTCTCTGAGTATGTCACTATCTGAGCTAGTCTACTACTATAACCTCATGTTGCTGAATATGTGTCTGTATGACAGCCAGTGGCCGGCAGTTGAGACTATATGATTCTGAGAAAGCGAGGGAGAGGGAGAGAGAGAGGGAGAGAGTGGGATGAAGGAGGGGATAGGGGGGACTGTGGAAACGTCTCAGATTGCACTGTGCACTCAAAAGGATTCCTTGGCTACACATAAGAATATGGCCGCAGCTCTCTGTTTCAGAGGGTTGGGTTAAATGAGGAAAACACATTTCAGTTGAATGCATTTAGTTGTACAACTGACTAGGTAGTACTGAAAGTGTGACTCTGGGTATGAACCTGAGTCATCTGTGTGCCACAAGATTGTGGTAACCCGCCGAGCCAAAGTAGCTAGGTGAGCAAACGCCAGTCTGAGACCCGATTCATACAATTGACCTGAAACGTACCATGCTGGCTCAGATGCATGGTTCCAGCAACTATGGTGGATGCGTAACCAGGCCAGCCTAGTTCAGCTCGGCCCAGTTTGGCCCTATAGTGTGAATCAGTCCTCAGGTTTCAGGCAAGGTGACTCATGACGTGAGCTTGGTTCCCCCCAACCATCTCTGTTACAAAGGCACCTGTTCTTTCTACGTGGGGTTTAAATCTCCCTATATGGCTACAGTGTACATGATCAGGGCCTGGGGTGTTATTCAAGGTCTCTGCCCGCCCAAGCAGCACAGCCTGTTATGTCATATTAACATCAGGGGAACCCACCATCGACCTCCCCTTGTAATACCCTACAGCCAGGCAAATAAATGTATACCCTGTAGATCTATATGGGCTGTACATGGAGTGACTGCACAAATCGGCCAAGCCTGTCTCAGGACACTGCCTGTTCTTTCAGAGGAACACACATCATAGCCTTACACTTTGGGAAAGATAACGCGGGTCTAGGAGATCGGGACTCATGTAGTAGGTAAAGGTTACTTTATGTGAAAGTCTCTTAGAGGTGAATCCACCCAATGGCATTATATAAGAGGATTGGTTGTGTGTGTGCATGTATGTGTGTCTCAGTCACATTGTGGAGTGTGATTATTCATGACTACCTCCAGGATTGGAACAGCCTTACAGCGGCAGTAAAGTAGTACACCATGGTATTTCCCACCACTCAGAAATGTCTCATGGCCCGTAAATGCCCCACGCAGGGGCGGGTTGAGAGTTCAATCCTTGTGCGCTCCTCAGCAGCTCTCTGGAAGTTTATAAGGGATATTGGAACACATTGTTATGTGAAATGCAGCTTTTACTTCATCATGTGGAAAGGCTGTTTTAATTCTCCAAAGCTCTTTCTCATCTTGTCCAATGAATCAAGTTTGAATGATGAATGCAGAACTGAGAATCTCTCAGTCAGACTTTCTCTCCTCTAGTCAGAGCTACTTCCTAGTTCACCCAAACTATCCTCAGGAGTCATATATTAATTATTTTACATTTCAGTCATTTAGCAAATGTTCTTATTCAGAGCAACTTACAATAGTGAGTGCATACATTTTCATACGGGTACCCCGTGGGAATCAAACCCACAACCCTGGCGTTGCAAGCACCATACTCTACCAACTGAGCTACACAGGACACTCACCGACCATTCTAATAGTTCCTAGAAACACTGCACATGGGTATTACTGTCTGTTCCAGGCCGTGTCCCGTGGGCCTCTTATGTTGCCAGATGAATGAAATAAATACAGACTGTTACGAAATGTGTGTGTGTGTGTGTGTGTGTGTGTGTGTGTGTGTGTGTGTGTGTGTGTGTGTGTGTGTGTGTGTGTGTGTGTGTGTGTGTGTGTGTGTGTGTGTGTGTGTTTGCCCAGAACGTCTGTACAGACAGGGACGCATTTGGCAATAGGAGCACACAAACATACGCACACACACAGCCCGCCTCTGAGTTATCTGTTTACACTGGGCCCCAATTCCTGGAGAAACGACATTCCTACAGTGGCCTCTGCTACTACTTCTGTAACAGCAGTCACATGCTGCAACAGATACAGACACTGTACTCACTCGGCTGCTTTCTATTTTTCCCTCTGGTAGCCCAGCCCTCACGACGCCAAGGGTGACTCCAGGACACAACGGGTGGAAAACGTGCTGTAATGTCATAATGAGTGGAATTCTGGGTCTGTTCTTGGAATTCTTGAGCAATAACAAACAGCTTGATGAGTTTGGACAGGATGTGCAGAAATAAATCTGTGTGTGAAATTAATGTGGGTTATGCCAAGAGAGAGAGAGAGAGAGAGTGTGTGTGTGTGTGTGTGTGTGTGTGTGTGTGTGTGTGTGTGTGTGTGTGTGTGTGTGTGTGTGTGTGTGTGTGTGTGTGTGTGTGTGTGTGTGTGTGTGTGTGTTTAACTAACCCACAAGAAAAATAAACCAACAAAAAAAATGCTACCAACTGAGCTACACGGGACACTCACCGACCACATGCTATTTCTAGGGGGTTTAGGGTTAAGGTTAGAATTAGTGTTAGGGTTATACTTAGTTTTAGGGCTAGGGTTTAGGTTTAGGGCTAGGGTTAAAGTTAGGTTTTTGGGTTAAGGTTAGGGTTAAGGTTAGGGTTAGGGTTAGTGTTGGGGTACGGGTACGGGTACAGGTACAGGTTAGGGTTAGTTGGTGACAGGTCAGTGGTTGCATTGCCAGGCAGGCATCCATATATACAGCTTCTGAAAACAGATTATATAATTTCACTGCTGACAGGGGTAGAAGAAACATAGTACATGTAAATCCGAGACACTCCAATTATTATCATATGTTGTATCTATTAAATTGTGGATGTCCATCATCCATTTCATATGATATGTTACAAATTACATTTTGTATATGTCACGAATTTCAATTCGTACAATATGTTACGAAGTACAATTCGTACAATATGTTATGAATTTGCAACAGGTATGATATGTTACGAATTCCAATTTGTTGTTGCTAACGTTAGCTAGGTGGCTAACATTAGCTAGGCTAGGGGTTAGGGGTTAAGGTTATGAGTTAGGTTAAAGGGTTAGGAGTTATTAAGGTTAGGGGAAGGGTTAGCTAACATGCTAAGTAGTTGCAAAGTAGCTAATTAGTTCAAATGCTAAAGTTGTCCGTGATGGGATTTCCACACACAACCTTTGGGTTGCTAGATGTTCACAGCGTTATACGTCTAACCATCCTCCCCGACCACTTTTGTTTTTGACTTAAAGGCCCCGACAGTGACTTAAAGGCCCCGACAGGGAAAATCATGTTTTTCATCAAATTGGATGATATTTGAATGAAACCAGTTCATAGTAGGTTGACCCAAGTATGAAAAATGACTGTAGCTGGTACATTGACAAAATTGATCATAAAGTTACTGATCCCCTCCCCCCATGCTTCTACATTTGCATTGCTTGCTGTTTGCGGTTTTAGGCTGGGTTTCTGTATAGCACTTTGTGACATCTGCTGATGTAAAACGGGCTTTATAAACACATTTGATTGATGGATGTCCATGGTAGTGTTTTATAATCCTGACCAATTTGGTGCCCTAAGAAAGATTTTAGCTGGTGCCCCTTGCATCGTAGCCAATTCCACCACCGATCATTGTGTTCATACACTCACACAGAAACTGCATAGCTTTATGTCTTTGAGATTTTCTTTATTTTTGAAACAAAAAACACCCACAAAATAAAAACAGTATTAAAGAAACAAGTGACATAAAATGAATTATAAATACAATATAAATAAGAGTATGCACGAAAAAACTAACTATATTACAGAAACCTGTAATATGCATAATGTAGCATTGTTCTACAGCCTTACTCGTCTTGCCTTTCTTGCAGCAAAGTCATCTATGATATCATAAGACATCTGTTGTGAGACCACATGATTTATACTAATGATGGAAAGTCCACTGAGACGTTCTTGTACCGTAGTAGATCCCAGGTAGGTTTTAATCTGTTTGAGCTTAGAGAAGCTCCTTTCAGCAGCAGCCACTGTAACAGGAAGATTGGCAGTGATTCTCAGAGCTACCCACATATTGGAGTACATTTCTGTCAGCTTCTTCTCGTGCAGGAAGGTCAAGAGTTCCATGTTTGTCATGTTTTTTGATGGCAAATGTGGAAAGTTTTACATTTCCACAGCAGGTTCCCAGCCATCAATATCTGGCTGTCCGTCATGGCTTAGAGCAGTGCTCAGGGTTTGACAGTGCTCTAGCAACTCTTCTTTTGACATGTTGGGGAAGTTGAGGAGCACTTCAAATGTGTCATTCACCTCTCCCAGGCTCTGAAATCTCTCATCAAGTGAAGAGAGGGCTGTATCCACTGGTTTCCATGTTTCTAAGTGCATCACCAATAGGCTCATCTGGAGCCTCATAACAAAAGTACCTTTTTGTCGTTCTCAACCGCTTTTGTTTGAGTACAGCCTCCACGTTCATGCATCAGTTTACTCACATGCTGGATCATGTTGAGGATGTCATACCATATGACTGTGCAAATAGAAAAGCGGTAGGATCCAATCTCCTCAGCCAAAGACTGGGCTTCAACTTTCACCACAGGGTCTGCAGTAGTTTCCCTCACCTCCAGAAGAGCCTCTCTGACTTGCCCAGCCTGGTACCTTACTGCCTGAATGCTGTTTATCCTGCTTTCCCACATGGTCTCTGACCATGATTTCAGGATGGTTTTGACATGTTTCAGGAGGATATCCCATCTATTGGTGGAGGTTGAGAAGAGTTTGAATATTTTTGCTAAATATCCAAAGTAGCCAATGGCATCTGGTGAGCTCTTAGCAGCATCAGCTACCACCAGATTTAAAGTGTGGGCACCACATGGGACAACCCTTCATGTTGGCGCTGTTGTCTTAGGACTGTCCTCTGCAGTCCTCAAAGGGGATGTTCAGCTCCTGCAGCCTTTTGAAGATGAGAGATGACACACTTTCCCCTGTTGACCCTTGTGACTCTGCCACAAGAAAGCCCATGAAATGTTATTTAATTTGTGGTATGTCTTCCAGTAACACAATCCTGACAATGACAGACAGCTGTTCCTTATGACTCAGATCAGGGGTGCAATCTAAGATAATGGAGAAATACTTTGATGTTTTGATCTCTTCCACTATTTTTTCCAGTATTTTTGCCCTGATGGAGTCTATCAGTTCATTTTGGATTATTTTTCCCAAGTAATGTCTGTGACTGCCAGCTCAACTTTCCACCCTACCAACATGCTGCTTCATTACTGGATCAAATTTGGCCATAAACTCCACCTCTTTGAGAAAATTGCCAATGTCTGGTTTGTTTAATGTGTCTGTGGATCCCCTTAAAGCCATGTTTCTTTCAGCTAAGGACTGAATTATTGCCACCAATCTGGTAAGAACTTCACGCGACCAGTTTCTCTTAGCCTCAGCGAATGCCATCTCTTGCTTATCTATTGTTAGCCCCTTTGTAAGACGGACCTCCAATACCTTCCATGTTGCCGTGTGTATTGTGCTCCTGGCTATCCTCATGGGCCTTGAGCAAGTGGCTTGCATTTTTCCAATCCCTTAGTCTATTCAATTTGAAATCTCTCGGAGAAAACATTTTGCAGCAGAAGCAGTACAAACTATAATTCTTTTTTGAGTAAATTAGCCAGCTTCTTTTGATTTTTTCTCCATTGACTAAGACTCTATTGAAATAGTCATGCTGACACCTTCTCCCGTCTTTTTGTTTCGGAAACGTGAAACGTGTTTTTTATTTGATACGGTCCTCTGAGAACAAACTCTGATCTTACCTTATCAGTTAAAACAGATGGCCAGTCAGTAGGGTCAATTGGTGCAGCCTTTTTGTAGATGCCTGATGCTGCATCGCTGGGCTGTGCTGGGGTAGAGGGATGGTAGATAAGGTGTCTGCAGATGGCCCAGGATTTGCAGAGGTGGGATTTCAAGTATTTCAAAAGTGCATCTGAAGAGGAGTATATGTGATCTTTGGGTGTTAATAAAAAAATATATAAAAAAGCGGCTGATGGTGAAACTATACAATAATAGCACCTAAGCCACATTATAGCCTAAATACAAATAGCAAGAGTAATTACACCTAGCATTCATGCACAAGTCGCTGCGGGCAACACAGAAAATATGGCCTAGCTATGTAGTTATGTTGTTGTGGGGGCTTTCACTTTTTTGTAATATTTTGAATTAATAGTATTAAAATAGTATTAGTAAAAAAAAAATATATATATATATATATACAGTGGGGAGAACAAGTATTTGATACACTGCCGAATTTGCAGGTTTTCCTACTTACAAAGCATGTAGAAGTCTGTAATTTTTATCATAGGTACACTTCAACTGTGAGAGACGGAATCTAAAACAAAAATCCAGAAAATCACATTGTATGATTTTTAAATAATTAATTTGCATTTTATTGTATGACATAAGTATTTGATCACCTACCAACCAGTAAGAATTCCGGCTCTCATAGACCTGTTAGTTTTTCATTAAGAAGCCCTCCTGTTCTCCACTCACTACCTGTATTAACTGCACCTGTTTGAACTCGTTACCTGTATAAAAGACACCTGTCCACACACTCAATCAAACAGACTCCAACCTCTCCACAATGGCCAAGACCAGAGAGCTGTGTAAGGACATCAGGGATAAAATTGTAGACCTGCACAAGGCTGGGATGGGCTACAGGACAATAGGCAAGCAGCTTGGTGAGAAGGCAACAACTGTTGGCGCAATTATTAGAAAATGGAAGAAGTTCAAGATGACGATCAATCTCCCTCGGTCTGGGGCACCATGCAAGATCTCACCCCGTGGGGCATCAATGATCATGAGGAAGGTGAGGGATCAGCCCAGAACTACACGGCAGGACCTGGTCAATGACCTGAAGAGAGCTGGGACCACAGTCTCAAAGAAAACCATTAGTAACACACTACGCCGTCATGGATTAAAATCCTGCAGCGCACGCAAGGTCCCCCTGCTCAAGCCAGCGCATGTCCAGGCCAATGACCATCTGGATGATCCAGATGAGGAATGGGAGAAGATCATGGGGTCTGATGAGACAAAAATAGAGCTTTTTGGTCTAAACTCCACTCGCCGTGTTTGGAGGAAGAAGAAGGATGACTACAACCCCAAGAACACCATCCCAACCGTGAAGCATGGAGGTGGAAACATCATTCTTTGGGGATGCTTTTCTGCAAAGGGGACAGGACGACTGCACCGTATTGAGGGGAGGATGGATGGGGCCATGTATTGCGAGATCTTGGCCAACAACCTCCTTCCCTCAGTAAGAGCATTGAAGATGGGTCGTGGCTGGGTCTTCCAGCATGACAATGACCCGAAACACACAGCCAGGGCAACTAAGGAGTGGCTCCGTAAGAAGCATCTCAAGGTCCTGGAGCGGCCTAGCCAGTCTCCAGACCTGAACCCAATAGAAAATATTTGGAGGGAGCTGAAAGTCCGTATTGCCCAGCAACAGCCCCGAAACCTGAAGGATCTGGAGAACGTCTGTATGGAGGAGTGGGCCAAAATCCCTGCTGCAGTGTGTGCAAACCTGGTCAAGAACTACAGGTAATGTATGATGTCTGTAATTGCAAACAAAGGTTTCTGTACCAAATATTAAGTTCTGCTTTTCTGATGTATCAAATACTTATGTCATGCAATAAAATGCAAATTAATTACTTAAAATGTAATTTTCTGGATTTTTGTTTTAGATTCCGTCTCTCACAGTTGAAGAGTACCTATGATAAATTACAGACTTCTACATGCTTTGTAAGTGGGAAAACCTGCAAAATCGGCAGTGTATCAAATACTTGTTCTCCCCACTGTATATATATACAAATCTTCACTAATTTGCCCCTATGGATGGACGGAGCCCCTAGCATTTGCCTATTTAGCCTATGCCACGGGCCGGCCCTGGCTGCTTTGACTTGTGAACCACAAGAGGTTGGTGACACCTTAATTGGGGAGCATGGGCTCGTGGTAATGGCTGGAGCAGAATGAGTTGAATGGTATCAAATACATCAAACACATAGTTTTCATGTGTTTGATACCATTCCATTTGCTCCGTTCCAGCCATTATTATGAGCCATCCTCCACTCAGCAGCCTCCACTGTTGTGAATAGTATAATTTCTGTAACACACCTGGTAGTCACTATATGGTTTTTGTTCTTCCGTCCCTAAGCATCCTACATTTAGTCTAAGAACTGCCAGAACACAGCTGACACAAAGGAAATTTGCCTACAAAAGGAGTTGCGGTGTGTATAGTACTTGTAATTTACTTCTAAAAATCATATTTTGCCATTCCATTGTATGGGTTGTTGTCTTACAGTTGATGTAGCATGTGTCATTTCCTAAAGCCTAAGTAATTAACTTTTACGTCATATGATATCACATTTTGCTACTTTGTATTGTTTTTTTCAAGCATTCAGACGAGAAGATGTGTTACAAATTGTACGAAACAATGGGGTTCTGCACACTTTAGGGTGTGGCCGGGTGCCTTTATTAGGCTTATGGCTCGAAATATTTGTTTTATGTAAAATGATGTCTCGCCATTATTTCTCACCTTTATTTCTCATGAGTGTTCACATTGATCAATATTTCAGCTATGCTGGCCTACTGTAAATGATCAAATAAATGTCTGATCGGCGCATAAAATGTATAATGCTAATGCAGAAGCACCAATACATTTTACACTTACTTTATGCTGTTTTCATGTACATTCCCTTATGTCTAAGCTTCTAAGGTCACTCAGGCTTTAGTAATAATTGAGAAG
The DNA here is from genome assembly GCA_023634145.1 of Thymallus thymallus. NCBI lineage: Eukaryota > Metazoa > Chordata > Actinopteri > Salmoniformes > Salmonidae > Thymallus > Thymallus thymallus. The sequence goes on from CM042406.1 coordinate 27,549,987, forward strand.
AAGCGTATCAGCTAAAAAACTATAGAAATGCAAATGTGTATTGCTGCTATTTGTCTGATATCTAGAAGTCCATGATCAGCTCTGTTGACCATGAGAGCATTTTGAAGAGAAAATGGGGTGAGGCATACTACTTAGGCTTGATATGACATGTGGCTCATTGTTTACCTGGTCATCAATGATGATGAAATTTCCCCCCCGGGGGATCAATAAAGTACCTATCCATCTATCTATCAATGACATGTGGCCCATTGTTTACCTTGTTACCTGGCAACGACCACAAGGGTGTTTCAAAGAGCTGTCAGTCAGTGAATATAAGCTCCCTGTCCCACTGGGCCTGTTCTTTCGAGATGAGAGAAGATATCATTTCTTCAATCCTGAGCATTTTAATAGAGAAAAAATGTTATGGGTGATGTTTTGGTCATTCAAAGGCAATTTTTACTTGGGAAAATGGATGACTGCGCGGGACCTTTAAGTAAGCTGTCTCATGTAACCATATCAAATGTAACACTCTGTATCATACTAATTTGAATGTCTCAGATTTGCATTTACTATGTTATTTCCAGTCTATGAGACCCCCCATCACACACCTGTCGATGTGTCCTTGAGCAAGGCACTTAACCCTAATTTGCTCCAGGGGCGCCATACTACTATGGCTGACCCTGTAGGTAGGTCATCATTGTAAATAAGAATATGTTCATAACTGACTTGCCTAGTTAAAAATAAAATCACCACATCTCTAACATTCTGAAAAGATGTGAATTCACCTTTATAAATTAAGAATTTAAAGTTTACACAGGTTACTGTTTTGAGCATTAAAGGTGCAATATGGAGAAATCGGAATGGCATTTCCTGGTTGCTAAAATTCTAATCATTTGCCTAATTTCAGTTTATGTGACAAAACAAGCAATGAAGATCGTTGTACCATCTAAACCACAGTGAAATATATTTTCAATAACCAAAAATAAAACAAAACTTAAGAACTGGAAGCATAGAAATATTGCACATAGAACAGATCTATCGCTTCTTAGGCTTGCTTTCAATGAGAAGGACATATCTATAACTCATATTTCGATGTGAATTTGGTAGGGTGCGTCTTCCAAAAAGTTACATATTGCAGCTTTAAACGCAACACTGGCCAGTAAATGTTTTATTTTGTAACCAGTAACTGCAGCCCGCAATTGGGGCGTTCCTTAATGTGGGCATTCCTGCATAAAGTATTATCTGAGTTTTTTCGCCACAGCCTACTATAGGCTGTAGCAAAAGCTAGCCAAAGAGCCATTTTACGGGTTGAAGTTTGTGTTTTTTTTTTTTTAAGTATAATGCAGTTGATTTGCGCTAATGACACAAACATATTAAGCAGGACATTCATATGAGCCTTAAAATTCAAAGGTAGTGTGAAATGCGCTCATAAACAACATGTAAATTGAGGCTTTTTTTGCTGGAGCTCTATAACTCCCCCTTGTTCTGCCACATGTTTGCAAACACAGACAGGGAGTCGTCTTTGCTAGCTAGTGGGATTCACACCGGTAGACAGTGTTCTTCACTCCCGCCTGCCAAACACCTGCCCTCACCATCATTAACAGATCTTCGGGAAAACAGTGCCCGACAGGCGGGGGCGAAGTACAACAGGCGGGAGGCTGGAGCGACATCGTGTGCTAACTACCTAGCTTGCTAGTTAGCTAGCACACGGTGTCACTCGCGCTTGCTGAAGAAAACTGTCTACCGTTCGCCGCAGCCACTCGTTGCTCACTAGCGAGCTTGCTCTTCTTCTTCTGTGGAGTTTTTCTGCGGTTATGGTGCATTACCGCCATCTATTGTAGTGGAGCGCCCCTCCCTCCCGCCTATGTACTGGAGTCATAGTTCAAAGATTGACAATATAAATATAAAGAGGGGGTCCTGCAGATGCAGGAAAGCCCACATGAAGGAATACCCCGAATTGCGGGTTGCAGTTGCATCCTTCTCACCGTTATGGGTGGTGTGATCTCTCATTGGTCCCGGTGAGGGGTTATGCTGTGCTACGTCACCAGCCGAGTGAGTATAGGGTGTTTTTTTCTCTTCAGTGACAGGATTATCTTCACAGCGCTTTAACACACCGCCAAGCGGGAGATCAAATGTCGGGAATGGTTATGTTCACTATTACAATGTAATAGTGAATTGGAATAAGAAAAACAGCTTTACCTACAACGGAAGGTATTTGTATTATTACAAGATCATCAAGCGACAATTCGTCATCAATAATCTATGTATGAATATGATTGTGAATTTTAGGCTATTTATATGATATTCTTAATTTCTATGGTCTATAATTTCTTATAAACGGATAGCTGCACCCAGATAATCTCTGCATGGATTGTGATTAGCCTAGCTTGTTTTTGTGAAGCAATTGCCAGGCATTATGGTAAGGACAGCATATTGAGACTACAGTTATATGATACAATCGATACTGAAATAGGCTATGGACATAAACACAACAACAGCTCATTTTCACAAAGTCGTTATTTACGCATGGTCAGAATGTGAAAGGTTATATCTGTGCGGTGTTTGATAGGCTATAAACAGCAGTTTATGTCAGGTCGTGCGTGTCTTCTGCTACAGAACGGTAGGTGTATTATGCATCGGCATAACTCACAATTATTCCAATGGCATATATTGAAAATATATCTGAAACATATTTGAAATACATGCAGTTTATGAGGACCTGTGTTGGACAAATGTGGCCACCTGAACGTGGTCTCACTACCCATTAATTGGGCAGTCTTGACTGCCAGCCAGACAGCTTTGGGTGGGATCGCTATATCATATCCCACTGGGCAGACTCAATTCAACGTCTATTCCAAATTGGTTCAACATTATTTCATTGAAATGTTATGTATGTGTGTTTATGTGTGTGTGTTTGTGCGTGATGTCTGTTAGGTGAGATAAGATGATAAACTAGGTACATTTAATGCAGTTAATTGACTAACCCTATGGAAGATGTGACTGTCAGTGAATAGGCATGTAAACCTCATATCTAATCTGAGTGAGGGGGGGGGGGGGGGGCGGGGTAATTATGTAATTGTTCTGAAATACCACTGATACTGGCTCTGCAGTGTTGTCACATTAAGGGAGAGAGAGGTGGGGCATGAGGGCAGAGAGAAATAGGTGGGGCATGATGAGAGAGAGAAAGAGGTGGGACCTGAAGAGAGAGGTGTGTCATGAGGAGAGAGAGGTGGGGCATGAGGGGAGAGAGGTGTGGCATGAGGAGAGAGAGAGAGAGAAAGAGGTGGGGCATGAGGAGAGAGTGAGAGAAAGAAGTGGGGCACGATGAGAGAGAGGTCAAGAAACAGAGAGATACTTTATGCTTTATTGTTTGCGTACTGTTTATGTTAGTCAGGTATGTACTGTTTAATCAAGTGCAACGATTAAAGTGGTTATTTCACAACAACAACAACGTGAAAAACAGGATTCATAGATTCAAACATCCATACTTTACCTCAATATATCGTTCTACAACTTTTCTATGTTCTATT
>CM042406.1:27558495-27760995 GCA_023634145.1 Thymallus thymallus
CACACACACACACACACACACACACACACACACACACACACACACACACACACACACACAGAGAGATGTTCAGGAGTCTGTCTTCTCCCTGATTTACAGTGTCTACACTCTGAGTGGTCCATTTAATTTGGATAAAGCATATACAGTGTGTTATAAACCCATGTGGGCTGGGCATCATGAAGACGCACGACACCATAATAAAATAAATCAACTACTGTTTCGCTCAATCTCTCCCTCTCTCTTTCTCTCTCCTACTCTCTCTCCCTTCAGATTATATGAACGAGGCAGGATCAATGATAACAGTGTCAAAGAACCCACTGGCAGTGGCACCTAGCCAAGCTCTACGCTGGTTGTCCTTTGGGTGGTGGAACATTCTTGATACACATGGGAAACTGTTGAGTGTGAAAACCCCGGCAACATTGCAGTTCCTGACACAAACAGTCTATGTCATGTTTTGTACACTTGAACAACACAGTAGCATTTCGGCATGTTTGTTATTTATGTAAAACAAAAAAATCAATGACTAAGCTCTTTTATAATGGGGGTCGATGGGAAATAATGTTTTATGGGGAATGCCGAAGAACCCCTTTGGAACTCTTTTTTCTAAGAGTGTATAGATCAAGGGGACGTGATCAACTCAATCAATAAATAGTTGGTCGAAAGTTAATATTAACCATATCTCCATATCGACATTGGACAGGCTTGAGACGTGATTCAGTTGTAATTTAATTTGTTGTGTTTATTTCATATATTTTGTTAGTTGTCTGTAATTCTGATCATTTCAGGCAGGTATATTGTAGTAGGCGGAGTTGAGTGTGTTTTAGGGTCAGGATATTAAGATGAATGGATGTGATCTGACATCTTGTGCCCAGAGCGCTGGCTGCTAATATGTCTGTGTCCATACAGCAATGAATTTGGTCTGCTATTAGCTTCTCTCTGGGCATGTGCATTTGACTGCACGTGCTTGTGTGTATACATGTGTGTGTCAGTGTGTAGTGTAGTTGATAGTCATTGCAGTATGCCTCAGGTTCTTAAATTGTGAACGTACAGCATGTACACACTCTCACAAAAACGTACACCATGGTTCGGCAACAAGTGGCATTCGGAAAGTATTCAGATCCCTTGACTTTTTCCACATTTTGTTACATTACAGCCTCATTCTAAAATGTATTTTAAAAATACATCTCATCAATCTACACACAATACACCATAATGACATTTTTTTTTTACATTTTGGCAAATTTATTACAAATAAAAAACGGAATTATCACATTTACATAAGTACTCAGACACTTTACTCAGTACTTTGTTGAAGCACCTTTGGCAGCGATTACAGCCTTGGGTATGACGCTACAAGCTTGGCACACCTATATTTGGGGAGTTTCTCACATTCCTCTCTGCAGATCATCTCAAGCTCTGTCAGGTTGGATGGGGACCATCGCTGAATGTACTATATACAGAGCACTCCGGGACCTCAGTCAATTGAAATACATTTATTAGGCTCTAATCTATGGATTGCACATGACTGGGTAGAGGCCCAGCCAATCAGAAATATTTTTTCCCCACAAAAGGGCTTTATTACAGACAGAAATACTCCTCAGTTTCATCAGCTGTCCGGGTGGCTGGTCTCACACGATCCCGCAGGTGGAGTTCCTGGGTTGGCGTGGTTACATGTGGTCTGCGGTTGTAAGGCGGGTTGGACTGACAAATTATCTAAAATTACGTAGGAAGCGTAATGCTACTGATTATCTGAATCTGATAGTTTATTGGCTGATTCATGTCACTGATTGGCCAGTCAGTCTACTCACCTGCTGTACCTTGAAGATTAGAAGAGCTGAATATGGTATACTATCTTCTAATGTTTGGTAAAAAATGTACTTAATATTTTTTTCCCTGATTTTCATTTCCAGGGCTAATTATTACATAACGAGTCAATCATGTTCTATCACAACCTCACTTCCTGTTTTCTTTTTTTCTGTCCCCAACAGGAAGTGATTCCGTCCTACCTGGCGACGTCGCCTATTGTGTCCCAGGGGGCAGAGCTAATGGAAGCCATGCTGGGGAGGGGCATGTCTCGTCTCTCTGACCCCGCCTCCCTCTCGGTCCAGACCGTGGGCTGCCAGCAGACCACAGGAGGAGGAGGAGGAGGAGGAGGAGGAGAAGCAGAAGGAGGGATGATGATGACGAAGAAGAGGAGAAAGAGGAGGAGGAAGGTGCGGGAGAGCGGAGGAGGGAGGCGGGAGGAGAGTGGGGAGTACTCCGAGGATGAGGACATGTTCACCATCGACATGAGCACTGATGAGGAGCGAGAGCACGATAGCAACACCAGCAGGTAATTACAATAGATATATTCTTTACATCAACACTATTTACACTAATGTACAATGTGTGTGTGTGTGATCTCTTAGTCCTTAGGAAATAACAAAACCAGCAACCACCCACTCCCCACCCCCACCCCCACCCCCACACACACCTGTTACACACACACACACAGAACAGTGTCTGTCTAATGTGAGCCCAATTCTCTGTGTTCTGTGTGTGTGTATGTAAATGCCAGCTCTGTGTCCTCCGTGTTGGAGACGCTCCAGTAACTCGTTCTCTTCCCACAATGCTCTCTGTCTCTGTGGCGTAACGGGGCCTCTTAGTCGGACTCTCCTTATTCATCTGATGTGTGTTGTTGTTGTTAATGTTTCTCTCTCTCTCTCTCTCTCTCTCTCTCTCTCTCTCTCTCTCTCTCTCTCTCTCTCTCTCTCTCTCTCTCTCTCTCTCTCTCTCTCTCTCTCTGTCTCTTTGTCTCTCTCTCTCTGTCTCTCTCTCTCTTTGTCTCTGTCTGTCTGTCTGTCTGTCTGTCTGTCTGTCTGTCTGTCTGTCTGTCTGTCTGTCTGTCTGTCTCTCTCTCTCTCTCTGTCTCTCTCTCTCTCTTTGTATCTCTCTATCGTTGTCCCTCTCTATCTCTCTTTCTCTCTCTATATCTTTGTCTCTCTCTCGCTCTCTCTGTCTCAGGGCCTCTACTCCGGAGCTCTATGGCGAGCAGGGGCCTAAGGCCAGTGTGTTGAGCAGCACCTACACTCAGAACACAACATTCACACGACCTGACGCAGACTGGGCACGCTCGCAGAGGTACATACATATGACCCAACCCATACACACACGCACGCACGCACCCATAAGATCGAACAGAATAGAATAATCAACAGTTTGGTTGTTGTACTCATTCAGGATCATGTCAGATGCCTTTGTAGAATGAAATAACTGCGTATGGCTTACAGTTGTTTTCTCTGTGTCTCTCTCTCTCTCTCTCTCCCCCTATCCCCATCGCTCTCTCCCTCCAGTGCTCTGATAGAGCATACTCTGTCAATCCCTCCTAGTGGTGGTCTGTCCATCTCCTGTCCACAGCCGACTTCTCTCTTCCCTTCTCCGATCAGGTAAGTTATTCAACTTCTTTTTTTTTTACTCTGCGTCATTGGGAAAGGTTCAGAAGCAAGCTTTTCACTGTAAAGTCTACACCAATTAGATTTGATTAGATTTTAATCTCACCATCCAATCTCACTTATTAGTACAGCTTCATTAAGGCTTAAAAGTTATACTTTTGCAGTGCAAGCTGCATTACTACAGATGCGGGTTCGAGCCCCAACTGTGTCGCAGCCGGCCGCGACCGGGAGACCCATGAGACGATGCACAATTGGCCCAGCGTCGTTAGGGAGGGTTTGGCCGGCCGGGTTGTCCTTGTCCCATCGCGCTCTAGCATCTCCTGTGGCGGGCCGGGCGCATGCACGTTGACTCAGTCGCCAGGTTTACGGTGGTTCCTCCGACACATTGGTGCGGCTGGCTTCCGGGTTAAGCGTTCATTGTGTCAAGAAGCAGTGCGGCTTGGTGGGTTGCGTTTCGGAGGACGCACGGCTCTCAACCTTCGCCTCTCCTGAGTCCGTACGGGAGTTGTAGCGATGGGACAAGACTGTAACTACCAATTGGATATCACGAAATTGCGGTGAAAATGGGGAAAAAAAAATTCTACTTTGTTTCATTTTACACCAACTACATTATAGTCTGAAACCATGGGAACCAGCAGAGACTTTGTACTGTATTGCTGATGTCCATGAATCAGTGTAGTACTGGCTCAACCAATTACATCTCTATGTGTCTGTTACCAAGCAGCCCAGGCGGCTCCAGCCCCTCCACTCCTAAGAGTGACTCAGAGCTGACCAATCAGAGCAAAGACAACCCTGAGATGCTGTGGGCCTGGGGAGAGCTGCCACAAGCTGCCAAGGTACAGAGGGAGGGAGGTGGGGAGGGAGGGAGTGAGGGGTTGAAGGGATGGAGGTGGGAAGGAAGCGGGAGGGAGGGAAGGAAGGAGGGAGGGGAGATAGATTCAGAGAGACAGAACAAGAAAGAGACAGAACAGGAAAGAAAGGACACAAAAATGGAGACATTATGTCCACACAGTGATCCAGAAATCAGGACTGATGTTACAGACTTAAATCCCTTTAATCATCTTCCATGAGAGCAGCTGAGTACACGCTAATACACTGAGTACACGCTAATACACTGAGTACACGCTAATACACTAGCACTCACACTAACCACACATCCTTCATATCTCCCTCTCTCTCTCTCTTTCTCTCTCTCTCTATTTCTCTTCTCCTCTCTACACCCTCGCTTGCTCTGTCCTGCTCTCGCTTTCTCTCTCTCTCTTCTTTCTTCTCTCTCTCCTCCTCTAGCCCTCCTTCTTCCCTCCGTTCCAGATGCAAGATTCTTTGATGATGTCACCTGTCACTATCCCTTTGTGTGACAGCACACACTTCAGGACCATCACTGGAGACGGTGTCCCCTCTGATCAGATCCAGACCCAGAGCCACACAGACAGCGGCCCCCCGTCCCGCACCCTGTACGTCCCCCAGCCAGGGGACAACACGGCTGGAGCCGGGTCTGGGGCTGGATCTGGGTCTGGGGCCGGGTCTGGTCCTGGAGGAGACATGGAGGTAGTGTGGGCAGCCTGTAGAGAGGTGGAGGGGCTGGTGGCCTCCAGGTTGCTGTCAGAACTGGATGAGGGGGGTCACAGGGACAACATGGTCAGACACACAGACTCCCCATCTAAGAGGAAAGGTATGCAGCTCACAAGTCTGCTTCTTTGATGATCTGGTTTATTTCAGTGTCACATTCAGGGTTAGATTGTAATCACTGTTCATGGACAGTCATGTTTGAATAGCTGAACCATTATCTCCAAGGAGAGTACAGACAGAATATATATAAGTTGGATTACTGTCACTCACGTCTGTAGATGTGAATGCCTCAGCCATTAGTTTCATGTCAAATGAATGAATGAAAGTATTGCCTTGTCAATCATTGTATCCATGATAACGTGTGACGCTGTACCTGCAGACAAGAGGAGCCACCACCTGGGCTCTGATGGAATCTACCTGGATGACATCACTGAGCTGGAGCCAGATGTGGCCGCTCTCTACTTCCCCATAAGGTAACTGTAACGTACACACACACTTACACGCACACCTGCCACACACACACACACACACCTGTTACACACGCACACACACATCAGTGGAGGCTGGTGGGAGGATCTATAGGAGGACAGCTCATTGTAATGGCTGGAATGGAATAAATGGAACGATATCAAACACATCAAACATATGGAAACAACATGTTTGACTCCGCCCCATATTCCATTCCAGCCATTCGAATGAGCCCGTCCTCCTATAGCTCCTACCAGCCTCCACTGACACATATATACACTTACTCAACACACACACACAAACATACCAGTAACAAACACACACCTGTTACGCACACACATACACACACTCACGTATCCTGTCCTACACACAGTCTTATCCTACACTCCTGACCCTATGACCCTGTTCCTTAGTGACGGGGGCGGTTCAGTGAGAGGGGGCTTGGAAACAGGGGTAAGGAGCGCCAACCAATCCCCTCAGTCGGTGGGCAGCAGTGGGATGGACAGCGGCTTGGAGAGCTACTCTGACCAGCTGGGAGACATGCCCAACATCGCCATCTCCCTGTGTGGAGGTCTCACTGACAACAGAGAGATCACAAGAGGTAGGGGCTGCTAAACACATGGGCTGCATCTGGTTGACTTATTGGTATAACTGGATAGGTGCAAATTGTAGCTACATCTATTTGCTGCCATATTGTTTTCAACTATCCAGTCATCTCAGATCCACTAATTGACCCTCTCCTGTCTGTGTCTCTACAGAACAGTTGTATTAACCCTCTCCTGTCTGTGTCTCTACAGAACAGTTTTATTAACCTTCTCCTGTCTGTGTCTCTACAGAACAGTTGTATTAACCCTCTCCTGTCTGTGTCTCTACAGAACATTTGTATTAACCCTCTGCTGTCTGTGTCCTACAGAACAGTTGTATTAACCCTCTCCTGTCTGTGTTTCTACAGAACAGTTTGAGGAGAGAGCCATCTCTTACCAGCAGTTCACTGAGAACCCCTCCATCATCGACGATCCCAACCTGGTGGTCAAGATAGGATCCAAGTATGTAAAATACCTCTAACTCTGCATCAAATTAGTGAAGATAGCAGGGATGTGATTGTTCTTGATTAATCAGGACACATTATCCTCCATTCATACATCATTGAATCTGACCTATCCCATAGCCAAAATCCCAATTCTATATGTTGTCCTGATCACATCCCATAGGAAAGTATGTAATGTACAGAACATACCACCGAACACCCTTTGTGTGCTGTCAAATATAGTACTACTGATGCGAAATGTACTGTAGAAACTGGAGATTCAACAATGATCATATGTCTGTGTTTTCTCCCCCAGACACTATAACTGGATCACTGCAGCCCCTCTGATGCTGGCTATGCAGGTGTATCAGAAGCCCCTGCCAATGGTAAGACCTCCACAACATTAGCAACATGCTATTAGCATAGCATCTAGGCTACACGGCTGGTAGACGAGACTATGTGCTGATCTCTAATATAGTGCACTATACCTGAGTGGTTTTACCTGAGGTTTATCATATGTCACATAAATCATATGGAAATGTAAAAAGAGCAGTCCAAATGTAACCCATCTACCTGCTAAATCTGGGGCCCAGTTCTTTCGTCTGGCTTTGCATGTTTTGTTTTTGTCTGATTTCCTACTTCCTCTGTCTCGTTTGAACTTCCTGCATTCTCCTTAACCACGTGTCCTCCTAACACCCAAGTCTTTAGCATATATGTCTCTGTCAGTCCGTCCAATCTGTACGTCTCTTTGTGTGTTTTTCTTCTGTCTCTCTCTCTCTTCTATTTCTCTATGTCTCTGTGTCTACCCTCCCTTTGTCGCTGCCTCTCTTCCTTAGATCACCATCATCCAGTCATATGACACTAGCTTCATGTTTTTGCATTTGGGTTGTTGTATCTCTGTGGTTTTGGTCAGGAACTGTGTGCGTTTGCTTTAGGCCGCAGTGGAGAACATCATGAAGGAGAAGATGCCCAAGAAAGGGGGCCGCTGGTGGTTCTCATGGCGCAGCAGGAACAGCGCCTCCAAATCGGTACAGCCCTCAGCTGAATTACACACACCTCTGTAAGACACACACCTCTCTCTGTAAGACACACACCTCTGTAACACACACACACCTCCTGAGCACACTTCCATAACATAACCATAACCAGGAAACTTCTGCAGAAGTTACAGTATCGGAGGTCTAGCTGACTGACGTATTATATTTGCCAGAATGTCCTGGATGCTGTATGAGTGTGTGACTGGTTGTTTGTCCCCAGGACTCAGTGTCTGAGACAGGAGTTGGAGATGAGGGAGAGACCTCTCTCAGCATGGCGTCAGTCAATGGGTAACTACACCTCTCTAACACCAGAAAAGTGTACAATGTGCAATATAATGTCATTCTTTTGAATACATTTTTACACAGTCATGTGAAAAAGAAAGTACACCCCCTGGAAAGTTATCTTTTATTTTACATATTTGGGCAGATGGATATGTAATCTTCACTTCAACACTATAGACAGATAAAGGTTACCCAATTTAACAAATCACACACAAAAAAAAAAAGAATGAAAATGTTATGCAATTAAAATAAACAAAAATGCCTTTTCCTTATGGGGAAAAAGTTAGTACACCCCTACTTTTACCATCACATAAAATGGCTAAAATTAGAATTAGGTACCAAAACAAGTACAAATGGTCTTAACCATTCGGACAGTGGAATGATGTACTTCAAATTGCTTGGAAATGGATTTGTAATCCCTCCCAGACTCATGGGCATCAATAATCTTTCTTCTGAGGGCCTCGGGTAGGTCTTTTGATCTTTGAATGACACCCATATGGTTAAGACCAAACCAGACCAATTTTCTTATCTTTATGGAAGGCAGGACCAGACCAAGTTTCTCTCTAATGTTTTCTAATCATTTGCACTTGTTTTGGTACACCTAATTCAAATTTTAGCCATTTTATGTGGTAAAGGTAGGGGTGTACTAACTTTATCCCCATAAGGAAAAGGCACTTTTGTTTATTTTAATTGCATTTTCAAAGTATTTGTTTTTGGTGTGTGATTTGTTAAATTTGGTAACCTTTATCTGTCAATAGTGTTGAAGTGAAGATTACATATCCATCTGTCCAAATATGTATAAAAAAACTTTCCAGATGGTGTACTTACTTTTTCACATGACTGTATACCCTAGTTTACAGATCCTCATATATATTATATAGACAGGGTCGGTTTCATGGACCGATTCTCCTTTGAGTTTGCTATGTAGTTCAGGACTAGGCTTAATCTGTGTCTGGGAAACCACCCCTAAAAGTTTATACTACATTTTTGATATATTGTTTATATTCTGGTTATAAAGTCATAACAGAATGAAGGAGGAGTCTTCCTCCAGCGATGAGGACCACAGATTGTCCAATCAGGACTCAGAATCCTGCAAGGCCGAGCCCCTTCTCACACCCGGTAGTGTGTGCTACAGGAAGACCCTCAGACTGACCCCAGAGCAGCTGGTGAGAGACACAACACTCTTCCCCTAACCTCTGTTGACCTAACTTCTGATCTCAGAATTGCTGGTGAGAAACAATACTTCTCACCTCTTTATGTGGCGACGTTGTGTTCAGTGTGTATGGGTATTGTAGTCTTTGTGACCTTAGGCCAGTCTGCAGTTGAACCACTCAGTAGCAGGGTTAGAGTTAGAGGGTGTATGGGTAATGTAGTCTTTGTGTCCACAGGCCAGTCTGCAGTTAAAGGTGGGTCCTAATGAGGTGGTGTTCAGTGTGACCACTCAGTACCAGGGCACCTGCCGCTGCCAGGGCACCATCTACCTCTGGAGCTGGGACGACAAGATCATCATCTCAGACATTGATGGCACCATCACCAGGTGTGTGTGGTTGTGTATGCGTGCATGAGTTTTACTGGCAGTTGTGTGTGATCATGTTATATCTCTATAATGATGTGTGACTTGCAGGTCGGACACCCTGGGTCACATTCTGCCGACGCTGGGTAAAGACTGGACCCACCAGGGCATTGCTCGCCTCTACCACAGAGTCAGCCAGTAAGTTTCCACAAGAGGAATTACATAACTATAGATGAACATTAGAGTAATGAAACCTGGGTCACATTTAGAATAGGGCTCAATGAAAGATCAGTGAATCATGTCAACTTTATTCATGGTGTTTCAATCTACAAGGTTTAGTACGTTGCACCCTCATGAAGGCAGCCCTGTCCCTGACGCTCTTTTGTTGAACTACTGTTCCCTCCATTGCTCTTAGGAAAGACTAAGAGAGGAGAATAATGCTTTATTGGCATGGGAAACATACAGCATGTTTACATTGCCAAAGCAAGTAGAATAGATAATAAATAAAACAATAACAGGAAACATTCCAAAATAATAAAGACATTTCAAATGTCATATTATGTCTATATACACTGTTGTAACAATGTGCAAATAGTTAAACTACAAAAGGGAAAATAAATAAATATGGGTTGTATTTACAATGGGGTTTGTTCTTCACTGGTTGCCCTTTTCTTGTGGCAACAGGTAACAAATCTTGCTGCTGTGAAGGCAAACTGTGGTATTTCACCCAGTAGATATGGGAGTTTATCAAAATTGGATTTGTTTCTCTCTCTCTCATTCTATCCCTCTCTATCTCTCTATCCCTCTCGCTCTCTCTCTTTCAGGAATGGTTATAAGTTTATGTACTGCTCAGCGAGGGCCATAGGTATGGCTGATATGACGAGGGGGTATCTACACTGGGTCAACGAGAGAGGAACCATGCTGCCTATAGGACCTGTCCTGCTCAGCCCCAGCAGTCTGTTCTCAGCTCTGCACAGGTGAGGAACACATACACACACTCACACACCATCATCACTCACACACCATCATCACCGTCATCATCACCATCATCATCACTCACACACCATCATCACTGTCATCATCACTCACACACCATCATCACTCACACACCATCATCACCGTCATCATCACCATCATCATCACTCATCACCGTCATCATTGTAAAAATAAACACAGCAGAAGCAAAAAAGAGTAAAACACAATAGTGAACAATCATAAATCAAATCAAATTGTATTTGTCAAATGCACCAAATACAACAGGTGTAGACCTTACAGTGAAATGCTTACTTACAAGCCCTTAAGCAACAATGCAGTTTTAAGAAAAAAAAGACAAAAATAGATAAGTAAAAAAAAAAAAAAATACAGATAATTAAAGAGCAGCAGTAAATTAACAGTTGCGAGGCTATATAAAGGGGGTACCGGTACAGAGTCAATGTGCGGGGTCACAGGTTAGTCAAGGTAATTGAGGTAATATGTACATGTAGGTACAGCTAAAGTGACTATGCATAGATAATAAACAGACAGTAGCAGCAGCGTAAAAGAGGGGGTGAGGGTGGGGGGACAATACAAATAGTCTGGGCAGCCATTTTATTAGCTGTTCAGGAGTCTTATAGCTTGGGGGTAGAAGCTGTTAAGAAGGCTCCGGTACCGCTTGGTTTGGACCATGATAGTTTGTTGGTGATGTGGACACCAAGGAACTTGAAGCTCTCAACCTGCTCCACTACAGCCCCATCGATGAGAATGGGGGAGTTCTCTGTCCTCTTATTCCTGTAGTCCACAATCATCTCCTTTGTCTTGATCACTTTTAGGGAGAGGTTGTTATCCTGGCACCACACGGCCAGGTCTCTGAACTCCTCCCTATAGGCGGTCTCATCGTTGTTGGTGATCAGGCCTACCACGTTGGCAACTTAATGATGGTGTTAGAGTCGTGCCTGGCCATGCAGTCATGGGTGAACAGGGAGTACAGGAGGGAACTGAGCACGCACCCCTGAGGGGCCCCCGTGTTGAGGATCAGCGTGGCAGATGTGTTGTTACCTACCCTTACCACCTGGGGGCGGCCTGTCAGGAAGTCCAGGATCCAGTTGCAGAGGGAGGTGTTTAGTCCCAGGGTCCTTAGCTTAGTGATGAGCTTTGAGGGCACTATGGTGTTGAACGCTGAGCTGTAGTCAATGCTTAGCATTCTCTTGTAGGTGTGGAGTGCAATAGAGATTGCATCATCTGTGGATCTGTTGGGGCGGTATGCAAATTGGAGTGGGTCGCGGCTGCGATTCCCTTTGTTGTCTGTAATAGTTTGCAAGCCATGCCACATCCGACGAGCATCGGAGCCGGTGTAGTACGATTCAATCTTAGTTCTGTATTGATCCTTTGCCTGTTTTATGGTTTGTCGGAGGGCATAGCATGATTTCTTATAAGCCTCCGGGTTAGAGTCCCGCTCCTTGAAAGCGGCAGCTCTACCCTTTAGCTCAGTGTGGATGTTGCCTGTTATCCATAGCTTCTGGTTGGGGTATGTATGTACGTCACTGTGGGGACAACGTCACCGATGCACTTATTGATGAAGCCAGTGACTGATGTGGTGTATTCCTCAATGCCATCAGAAGAATCCCGAAACATATTCCAGTCTGTGCTAGCAAAACAGTCCTGTAGCTTAGCATCTGCGTCATCTGACCACTTCTTCATTAACCAAGTCACTGGTGCTTCCTGCTTTAGTTTTTGCTTGTAAGCAGGAATCGGGAGGATATAATTATGGTCAGATTTGCCAAATGGAGGGCAAGGGAGAGCTTTGTACGCATCTCTATGTGTGGAGTAAAGGTGGTCTAGAGTTTTTCTTCCTCTGGTAGAAATGAGGTAAAACATATTGAAGTTTCCCTGCATTAAAGTCCCCGGACACTAGGAACGCTGCCTCTGGATGAGTGTTTTCCTGTTTGCTTATGGCCTTATACAGCTCATTGAGTGCGGTCTTAGTGCCAGCATTGGTTTGTGGTGGTAAATAGACAGCTACGAAAAATATAGATGAAAACTTTCTTGATAAATAGTGTGGTCTACAGCTTATCATGAGCTACTCTACCTCAGGTAAGCAAAACCTTGAGACTTCCTTAATATTCGATTTCATGCACCAGTTGTATACAGATATCCACCCAGATATCCACCCCGTGTCTGTTCTATCTTGCCGATGCAGCGTATATCCCGCCATGTCGTCGTTCAGCCACGACTCGTGAAACATAATATATTATAGTTTTTAATGTCCCGTTGGTAGGATATCCGTGACCGTAGTTAATCTATTTTGTTATCCAATGATTGTACGTTGCCTGATAGGACTGACGGTAGAGGCAGATTACCCACTCGCCGTCGGATCCTTACAAGGCAACCCGACCTACGTCCCCGATATCTCTGTCTCTTTCTCCTGCGAATGACGGGGATTTGGTCCTTGTCGGGTGTCTGAAGAAAATCCTTTGCGTCCGACTCGTTAGAGAAAAAAACGTTGTCCAGTTCGAGGTGAGTCATCGCTGTCCTGATATCCAGAAGCTCTTTTCGGTCATAAGAGACGGTGGCAGAAACATTATGTACAAAATTTGTTACAAATAACGCGAAAAAACACACACAATAGCACAATTGGTTAGGAGCCCGAAAAACAGCAGCCATCTCCTCCGGCACCATTCTCAATAGTGAACAATTATATGTAACAATAGTGAACAATAGTGAATGTCAGGCTCTGGCCATAGAGAAGCTTTGCTTCTCTATATTTCTATGGTCAGAGTCTGGCAGATCTATCATTTCTATTTCTGTCTGGTGTTGTGTGTGTGGGATCCCTAATTAGAGGCAGCTGCTATGCATTACCTCTAATTAGGGATCTTACTTATATGTCTGTGTTCCACTCCGTTGGCGTGGTTCATTGTTATGTTGTCTCGTGTTCGTGCTACGTGTGTTCCTTTCATTATATGTTATATTTGTATAGTTCGCATCCTGTATCGTCAGTTCATTAAATAAATATGTCGAACTATGGATACGCTGCGCCTTGGTCTCTCTACACACCTGAACGTGACAGTGAACAATCATATGGTAACAATGTAGAGCAGCTGGGCCCGTAACCAAAAGGTTGCTGGATCGAATCTCCGAGCTGACAAGGTAAAAATCTGTTGTTCTGCCCCAAAACAAGGCAGTTAACCCACTGTTCCTAGGCCGTCATTGTAAATAATATGTTTTTCTTAACTGACTTGCCTAGTTAAATAAAGGTCAACTAAAAAACTAGCTATCCCTTTATTGTATAATGATGATTCCATCCTGTCTCGCCCCCTTCTTGTCCTTCCTGTAGGGAGGTGATAGAGAAGAAGCCTGAGAGGTTTAAGATCCAGTGTCTGACCGACATCAAGCAGCTGTTCTACCCCAACACTGAGCCTTTCTACGCAGCCTTTGGCAACAGAGCCACGGTGAGAGCCATGCTCCCTCCAACACTGCACACGTTACCTTAAGCTACTTTTTAGATTCATTTCACTGGAACCATGCACAGTAATTAACCAATAGTAAATGTGACAGATTCAGCCAAAAGGCTATTTTCAAACTGAATATTAGGTTTGCTACTGTTGTGGTTGTTTGTGTGTTTTTGGATAGTATGTCGGTTGTTGTTAAAGTTGTTGTTGTTTAGGATGCGTATTCCTATAAGGAGGTGGGCGTTCCCCTCAACAGGATCTTCACAGTCAACCCCAAGGGAGAGCTGATACAAGAACACGCTAAGACCAATATCTCATCGTAAGTCAGACATCTCTATCTTTCTCCCTCGTATCTTTCTTCATCTGTCTTGGTCCGTCTCTGTTTCTCTCTCCCTCAGTAGCTCTCTCTTCCTCTCTTTGTCTTTGTGTCTGTCTATGAACAATTAAGTGAAGTATGTTTCTGTTTGTGTCCCTGCCAGGTATGGTGGTTTGTGTGAAGTGGTGGACCATGTCTTCCCCCTGTTGATCAGAGGCCACATCTCTGACTTCTCCTGCCCTGACACCTTCAGCCAGTTCACCTACTGGAGAGAACAGTTGCCCCAGGTCCACAGCCCCAACCAGCCCCAGGTCTACAGCCCTGACCAACCCCAGGTCCACAGCCCCAACCAGCCCCAGGTCTACAGCCCCGACCAACCCCAGGTTCACAGCCCCCACCAACCCCAGGTCCACAGCCCAGACCAGCCCAAGTCCACATCCCCAACCAGCCCCTGGACAACAGCTGAGGCGACCCAACACCACATCAGACCACCCCAGGAGTGACCTGTGTGCAATTGGGGAAGGAAAGGGAGAGACACGCTCATGACACGCTCATGACACGCTCATGACACGCTCATACTCATCATGGTGCAGGTGTGCAAATGCAAGAAGCATGTGTCTGCTCTAATGCCACACAGCTATGCAGATGCAGTCCTTGCACTAGTGAAAGTGTACTTACTACAACAACAAGCATGTTAGCACTGAGTGGTATTTCTATGTAGTTATCATTTCTATTTATGTTTTACTCCTCAGTGTTGTTTTCTCTATAATACCTAGCCTACTCATATAGGGCCTACTGTCCATCAAGTGAAATAGGTACAATACCTAGCCTACTCATAGGCTTATATAGATTACAACAAACACTGATGTTCCTTGTAATTTCAGCCATTACAACGCCCAATAACCTTGAATATTCTAAACCTCCTCAAAGGGTTAAAAGCAAAAAGCACTAACAACAGAGTCCATCAGTCCATCCTTTCTCTGTTGTTATCAGAGGAGGTGGCAGTATGTTTCTAGGAGTGGCAGCCATGTAATGTGTATCTAATGTGTTTATGGTGCAATTTCCAATGTTATCCTGTATGTAGTATGGATGAGTGCAACACCTAAAATGCAAGACGTCCTGTACTACCTGAATGAATACTAACACTGTGGCATTTCTCTCTTTTTCTATTGGTCATATTGATGACCACTACACACCTGATGACATCACCGTGAAGGAGAGAAGGTTCTCTCTGTCCCTATGTACCATATTGATTTCAATAAGTTTGAATGTATTGGCTAGATGCCTTTAATGGGCTAGTTAAAACATCCATTGCCATCCATACAGGGACTACTGTTCATCAAATGAAAAAGGTAGACACAAGAAGCACTGATTCAGTTGCCTGATGACTCAAACTGAATTATTATTATAAACTGCTCTATGTTCGCTACATACTTTAGTCTAAGACTGCCATCGTTTAAATAATTTGTGATGTCAAAACAAAGTGATTAGTGATTAGATAATCTCTGACCAATCAGAGCATCAAAGCCAATGCAACATTTTTAAACACTGCTTTACCCAGGTGTGTTCTGGCTCTGGCCCAACCCATCGATTTCTGGGACCAATCAGAATGGTTAGAATGTGATTGCGTTCTGGAAATCGTCGGGAAGGTACTCAGATCCAGACTCATTGCGGAGAAGAAACTAACGGCGTAGCGTTTAGCCAGAGTAAGGAGTTTGGGTAGCCAAACAACTGCTAAAAGTAAAACGGGGAAAAATCCCTGTGAAGTACAGCCTACCGGAAAAAAATCACTGAAGTACAGCCTACCGGAAAAAATCACTGTGAAGTACAGCCTATCATTGAAAAAACAGAGTTTCACCCAGATAACGTTGCCTGATTGATGACAGTACTTTTTGTCTTCAATGCGGGTACAGTAAACTACAATGCACGTTTGATTGAATCTCCTACATTTTCAGATCTTATGTTCACATAAATTTAAAAAGTGTTGATATAATAAATGCTCAGCAATGCAAGATCATTATTAACTAACAATGTAAATATTATAGCATGTGACAATAATTTTGTTCACCTGTGAGCTCCAAACGTGTCATTATAATTAAGAAATAAGGCCAGAGGGGGTGTAGTATATGGCCAATATACCACGGCTAAAGGCTGTTCTTCTGTATATAGCCCTTAGCCTTGGTAAACTGTCCATATACCAGAAACCCCTGAGATGCCTTATTGCTATTATTAACTGGTTACCAACATAATTAGAGCAGTAAAAATAAATGTTTTGTCATAGTTGTGATATTCCACAGCTGTCATCCAATCAGCATTCAGGGCTCGAATCACCCAGTTTATAATACGTTTTAAAGCATGTTTCCATCCTAGTACACTCTTAGAGAAAGGGTTCCAAAAGGGTTCTGCGGTTGTCCCCGTAGGAGAACCCTTTTTGGTTCTAGATAGCACCTTTTTTTCAAAGAGTGTAGTATCATTCCATATTAAGGTTTTATTCTTCACTTTCTTGTCATGTTCTGTGTAAAGTAAATATGTTCCTGATCAACTGAACTAAAACAGGTAACCAGTGTAGCGCTTCACTTCACTTTATTAACAAGGCACAGAGGAGTGTTTCCTCTCTCATTGATATCTCTCACCCATAGTCATCTGTAGACCTTTAATGCTAATTTAACACTTCAGAATAGACATATCTAAAACTGACATTACTCTGATAATAAGCAACGCAAGGAAACTCAGGTTGTTTCACTCTGTTTCTATGGAAAATTACAAATATAACATATCATATTCTCACTGTGTGCACTGTGCAGAGTAATTGTTTTGGCTACCATTAATGTCACTGTATAGCCTACTAGTCCGGTCACACCAGTCAGGTGTGTGACTGAGCTCTTTTTTCTGTTGGTATTATGTTGCAGATAATAGAAAACGTATTATGTAATTTGCTTTGGTTGTCCATCATCTTAAACTCTGTAACTGCGAGATTAGAGAAACCTACTCATTTATGAACTATTTAATTAATTTATCATTTTTAAGAAGCAGCTCGTGAACGCACTTGGATTTGGCATTTGTTTTTATATATTGTGTTTATGTGATTGAATATAAATAGAGTATTGATGTTCATTCTAAATTGTTGTATATAATGCAATGCTTTTTAGTGATCAAATTCAGGAACATTGATTTTAGTATGGATGAGTGCAACACCTAAAATGCAAGATATCCTGTACTACCTGAATGAATACTAACACTGTGGCAATTCTCTCTTTTTCTATTGATCATATTGATGACCACTAAAAACCTGATGACATCACTGTGAAGGAGAGAAGGTTCTCACTGTCCCTATGTACCATATTGATTTCAATAAGTTTGAATGTATTGGCTAGATGTCTTTAATGGGCTGGTTAAAACATATATTGCCATTCCCCTGGTCATGGCTGAGGTTTCTAGGATAAAATAAAGGTATTTCAGAATATTGAGACATAGAGACTAACGCAAGCTGTTGGACTCACCATCAGCCTAAGAAGTGTGTTGGAATTTGGAGGAGCCGTAACGGATGGATGGATAGGTGGGTGGATGGACAGTTGGGTAAAAGGATGCATGTGATGTCACTGTTCACTTGTCTTGTCCTGTGTGTCTTTGGTTCCTCTTGTCCCCTTACTGTATTGCCACACGATTTGTTCCAATTCCAGTATGTTGAAGTACTACTGTGTATTCTGGTTAAGCAGACTGACTGTGTTCTTTCTGTGAAAGATCCATATGAACAAAGAGCTTGTTGTCTTACGTCTTGGCTGTCTGTCCTCTTTAGTTTGTTTCTGAGATGTACAGAGTCCATTACTCTAGCACTGTGTCATGTTGTATAGGTAAACAATATGGTTTTAAAATATCTGTATATTGAAAATAAGTATTTCAATAAATGCTAAGATGATTGTTGATGGATGTGCACGTATCATCATGATGTCAAACCAGAGACAGATAGACTACAAAGTAATACGACCATGACTCCACTCTGAAGAGCAGAACTAACACCCATACTGCCCATGTATACCATGGTATCAGAACTAACACCTATACTGCCCATGTATATCATGGTAACAACTAACACACATACCGCCCATGTATATCACAGTATCAGAACTAACACCCATACTGCCCATGTATACCATGGTGCTTTGGGCTCCCAAGTGGCGCAGTGGTCTAAGGCACTGCATCTCAGTGCTAGAGGTGTCACTACAGACCCTGGTTCGATTCCAGGCTGTATCTCACCTGGCCTTGATTGGGAGTCCCATAGGGTGGAGCACAACCAGTGTGGTTAGGGTTTGGCCTAGTAGGCAGTCATTGTAACAACCTGGGTGATCAGGTTGCAACGTAAATACGAATTTGTTCTTAAATGACTTGCCTTGTAAAATAAAAATTGCTATCTAGTGGAGGATATACTTATAATGCCCATGTAAAGAAATTAGCTCGTTGACATTTACATGAGACTTCTGCTATCAGAATAGGACGCTCGCATTGAAAAGATGGGTACAGACGCACAAACGTCGCATTGTGTTCAGGTGTGCGGATTTCGCATCAGTCTGGACGCAATCAGGCTACCAAAAGCTCATAGTGGGCGACGTCTTTAGCACTACTCCCACAAGTTTCCATAAAACGTGTGTTTTGGAACCGAGGCGCCTTTTCATTATAACGTTGGAGGACATACGTTCCTAGCGTGTGGGGAACGTGTTTGCTGGCCTCATAAATGCTAGCCACCTAGCTAACATTTAGAAAAACGTTGTTTATTTAGCTAGAGTTATACTAACTAGTTTGCATTCCTTTAGCGTTGCTTGCTAACTTGTTTGCTAGTTAGGTACTGCCATCAGTTGTGTTCATATTTGGACTATTCCACCATTTGTAGAATACACACTGGCATTTGAATATAGCGCGGGAACGGACACAATGTGAACATGGCGTATTCGGTATTCCATGATCAGAACTCCATTATCAGAATACAAAAGCTGTCAAGTCCAGACACGTTGATACTCACAGTGGACCATGTCTCCAACAACAATTTATTAGAATAATTAAACCACTGAGTGGGTTCGTTTATCTGGCCCGGTTACCACGGGGGAAGGAGTTTGCTCGGGTGAAATGTGATCGCATTCGTTTTGGGGCTAGAGAAATACTAGACCAAACAAAAATTAGAAACATCCCAGATCTATCTCCTGCGGGATTGGTTGGGCTCATGATCCTCCCTGCTCCTGAGGGACTGGTTGGCTCATGATCCTCCCTGCTCCTGAGGGACTGGTTGGGTGACAATAGCACAAGGGCTGCATCTCAACAGTCTAAAGCGGCTTCCTCGTCTTCATCCTCTCCTCCATTTGTATTGATGAGAAGCCTTAGAACCAGACAGGTGAAATATGTCCTGAAAGACATCATCCATGTTGCTTTAACCAAGTCTTTATTGCAGAGAGAGGACACGTGCAGACCACTTTAGACTATTGAGATGCAGACGAGGGGATTAGCTAAGTAACCGGAGTAAAACCAAGTGATCATTTTCACTCTGCATCTCCTTGCATGAATTATAGACACAGCGCCTTTTATCAAGAAAAGCTAGTCTTTCAGGAAGGCTACTGACAGTCTTTTATAAAGGTTGGACACTCAAACCTATATAGAGGAAGGTTACTGACAGTTGACTTTTGTCATATCAGTCGGTACCAATACCTCCCTGAAGCCTCATAGTAGCCATTAAACTTATACTGCCATAATTATGTCACTCTGGGCCCATGATTGTCCTATTTGAATTGTCTTATATAGCTCAATCTGACCCAGAATTTAAATTGGTCATAAGTCAAAATGGGACAATTCAAATACTTGCCCCACTACTAATGTACACAATCAAGGTTTCTAGCCAACCAGGATCCAGTCTTCATACTTGTTTCTTAGAGCTTACTGGTGAGAGCAGAACATTGGACAGAGACAAGAACTCCACACAGTCTTAATGAAATACTTCAGCTTTACCGTACTGTCAAAGAGCAGTCATTGGAAATAAGACATTCTACATTCATCGGCATGTTACGCTGGTCAAATAAATGACGTTAAAACAAGCCAACAAGCCTTATCAGCCCCAGTGGATTCACTGTGTAGGTTATATACATGTTAGTGATACAGTACAGGAAAATAAGCCTAAACTATCCAAATCAGTGCAGATTAATAATTTGAAAAACAGCAATTAACTTTACATAATTGTCTTAAGGCTGACATTGGCATCGTGATTATGAGCCAAACATTAATCGAAACGCTAAAATTAAAAACAGATCATTCACAAGTATTCAACTTTATTCATAACATGGCAAAAGAGACTATTTACATATGCATCAATTTATAGAAATGTACGAATTCTCCAGAAATAAAACAATCTCTTTTTTGGTGTTCAAGTCCCTCAGTATTCCTCCCTGTAAACAACAATAATTTATATAAAATTATTATATCAATAATCCAATTAAATTCAATTAATTTTGAAAACATTCTCCACTGGTTGTCTGTCTTAAATACGAAACAGCAGGCTGCAACAGTTAAAAGAAAGAAATAGAGAATAAAATGGCTCCCTCGGAGTAAAGTCAGATGAAGGAAAGGAGACGAGGAGATTCACCCCATAAGCTCTGACAGTCAGTAAGATTCCAAGTTGATGCTGTAGTTTTGTTCAGGGCTAAAATGGCATGCGATCATAGCTTCTTCCTGCGGGTGACGGGTTTGGGGAAAATGGCCTCCAGCACTCGTTTGCGTCGAAGGTTCATCCGGGGGGCGGGGGAGACGTTTTCCTCCACCAGCCTCCTTGTGGCTCGCGGGGCGGGCCCGGCTGGGCTGGACATAGGAGAGATCAGATCCACCTTAGCTGGGGGTGGGGGCGCAGGGACTGCTTTGGGCCTGGGGGAGAGAGAGGGGAATAAGAGAGACTTTTGGAACAAACAGAGCGGAGTGGGCAAGGCTTGACAAACTTTTTCTGGACAGATGTTCATGTCCAAAAGCTCAAGTCACTTGTCCCCCCCACCCAAAAAGGTCTAACAGCACTTTATAAAATTAAAACACATTACTATATTTTTTACAATAGAGAAACAGACAAAAATGTAGGCTACACTGCCCATTGGATTCTTTGCATATTCAAGCCAGTCTCAAAACACAACATTGCCCCTTTATAAGTCTCCTGGAGGATGGTTGGCCACCATTGGTAGGCTATAAAATATTACAACACTACAATTACAACCACATACTTCACATGTTCATAAAATAATTCCCTCGAGGGCTTGAAATTAAGGGCGTCCCAGCGTGCCATAAAAAAATATGTCTACGGTTCAAAACAGACTCTGGGACAGTTCTGGGACGACAGATCCAAAATTCATACAACCACTGCACATGAAATAAAATGTAAAAGCAGTGAGACTGATCAGACCGTTTAGCTTAAAATGTTGATAAAGTTTCCTTTCTTCATAATTATAAGCTCAACAATGAGCACATGGCTCTAGGATGAGTGTGAAAGGTCTAAAATGCAATTAGCGGAACACTTATCACAAGTGACAGATGAAAATATCTGTTAGAAATTTAGAAAGAGGGGAGATCTAAACATGCATCAACTAGCATGGGTTACCAATATGACTAGGTTTATGCCTTTGGCTGCTGGACGATAAAATAAAGTTCATTTGAAAACCAATAGAACATGAGAAAATATGCCATTGAAACCAGCATTTAACTGTTTATGAAATAATTCCCACAACATTTCTATGGTTGTATTTTGACTAGGCTACTTTGAAACAAGGTAAGACATGCTTCATAAAAAGACACGAAGCAATTAAGTTAATGGTTAAATATTTTCAAAATGCTGACCACCTCCGCTCAGATTCAAAGTGGGTGATGTGCGGTGCGCAACAAGCACCGTCCTTCACTCTCCGGTCTTGGGACCATTTGATCCGAACAAACCGTGCCTTGAGTATGTCAACAGAATCAAGCCTTTAGACAAAGGGTGGGCAACACCAGTCCTCGGGGGCCTGAATGGTGTCACAGTTCTGCCCCATCCCTTGCAAACACAGCTGATTAAACTAATTGCATTCTAAACTGAAGATCATGAATACTTGATTATTGGAGTCAGCTGTGTTAGCTGGGGCAAAACTGACACCAATCAGGCCCCCTGAGGACTGGAGGTGCCCACCCCTGCTTTAGACATTAATGTTAAATATCCTTCATTATACGAGTCAAACATGACTACCGTTTAGCCTATATTAATGTAATTAAAAGTCTCAAAGTTTGGCTAAATTTTCTGGCACCTCCCTCGTATCAGCATCTGTTTGGACATGAGGCTGTAGCCAATATGCATCACCTACACTTTCACATGTAGGCTTTTTTTTTTTTATGTACAAGAAATATAGATTAAAATATTATTCTAATGTTGGCCCCTCTGATGCAATTCTGATCCGAGTAATTGTTTAATATAAGGATGTGATTTTTTAAAACTATATTCTTCTTCTCCAGCATTAAAAAAATAATAATAATGTTTTACTTTTCCCAGACAAGAGTTGGGGTTGGAGCATTCACATTGCAGATGGAGTGTTATTCTGAGGACAGTTGGACAGTTAGGGGAAGAAACGTACAATACAGCTTTGAATAGAGGAGAACAGATGGCTGTATGTCAAGAGAACTTACTTGGTTGTTCGCCTCTTGGTTGCTCTGGTTTTAGCAGCAGCCATATCTTTCTCCACATTGTCTTCTGATGAGTTCTTGTCCTGAGCAACAGAAAGACAGAGTCAGAGACAAAGCTTGAATATGGTTAACAAACAGCAACCTGACATGTACCAAATGACCATGTACCAGTTCAGCCCCTAGCTACTTCCTCTGTGTTCACAGATCTGAGAGGACGGGATAGGTGAGTGCAATATGACAAAGGCACCAGTTATCGTTTTTGAGGGCTAGGCGCAATCATCTTCACCATATTGTGTAAACCTAGACAGTCCATTTATACCTGTGAATACTGAAGTAGGGGCTGAGGGCTATTGAACCTGCCAGTCCTGTCTTGTCTAACATCAGTCTCAGTCTAAAGGATGTGATCAACTGACCTCGTTATCAGGCTGTGCTGCGGTGGCGTCCGCCGTTCGCCTGGTACGAGTAACTGGAGGCGCAGACACGTCATTCTGGCCGGGCGACTCTACTCTCCTACCTGTCAGACATAAGATGAAAGGCGTGAAAGAAAGTCAGAACAACTACAGAATAACCTTCCTCTTCTAACCACAAAGTCTGACAGGCAAACAATGTGCTAAAATCCAGTAGCTAGTTACCTCTGGTTCTCCTCCGAGGTGGTGAGTAGATGAACGAGTCCCTGACGGTGCTTCCCTGGTCGGCATCGGGCACCATCATATCTCCCATCGTGGGTGGAGAGGGCGCCCGCTGACCCGACTGCTTGGCGACTCTCCTCTTGGCGCTCACCATCTCTGTGATGACCGCAGCCTCACCCACTTCCCGCTTGGCCTCCTCGTCACGGAGTCTCTGGATAAGGGCGTCGGCCACTGGCGTTCCGGAGTCTACCTCCAGCGGCGTCTCCAACAGGGGAAGGTCCTCCTCCTGGTGGTTCCACAGGCGGCTCCTGGTTGGTCGACGGTAGCCGCTGAGGGGAGGGTCGTCCAGGGCAAGTGCAGAGGGCGTCTTCTCGTCGGTGCCTTCGCCCCTCGTCTTCCTCCGGCTGCGGGGAGGGGTCAGGGCAACCACTTCTTCCTGGGTGAAGAGGGCGAGGGTTACGCCCGCACGGGTCGACCTGCGGGTCACCCTGCCTGGACTGCTGGGCCGCTGTTTGGCCCCTTCATCGTACCCCTGCTCTTCCTCCTCAGAGACCTGAGTCTGGGTGGCTGGGGTCTTGGTTCCAGTTCGGCTCTTCCTAGCGCTGCGTGTAACAGACAGAACAGACACCTCGTTGGCGGTTTTATCTGTGGCGGTTGGCTCCTCGTCGCTCCCCACCTGGGTGTTCCTGGTCTGGCGGGTTCCCGTCCTCGGAGTGGCCTTCTGTGGGGTGCGCCGTTTGGTAGGGGTGGGCTTGGAGTGGACCACAGCTGCCTCTGTGATGAGGACCTCTTCCTCCCCTTTCCTCTCCTCCTCCTCTCTCAAAGGCTCCGGTTCTGTCTGGGATTCAGTTTTACGGGCGCTTCGGCGAGGCGTGACGGGAACTCTGGAGTCCTGGCCGTGCCGGCCGCTCCTGGTAATGCGTCTGGGTGTGACTGGGACCTGTGAGTCCGTCTCCATCTCAGTCTGTCCAGCCGGCCTCTCGTCCTCTGACCCAGGCCCCTCTGCCTCCACTGAGGTGAACTTCACCATCTTCCCCTGCTTGGTGCTCCTGCGCGTCGGGGTGGATGGGGCTTTCCTGACCCCCACCGAGATTTCCTCCACAGACTCAGACTGGCTGTTGAAGTTCTTGTCATGCTTCCTCCCCTCCACACTGGCTGTAGAGGGCTTTCCGGTTTTAGCCGTTTCTTCTTCAAGTATGGCTTCCACCTCGCTAACGGCTTCTCCCTGGGCATGTTCATGGTTGTCTGACTGGATGGGTCCATTGCTTTCTACCTGAGACAGAGGCTGCTCTGCAGGGACAGAGACAGGCTCCTCCATCTCTTCCTCAGCCTCTAGCTCAACAAAGTCTGCCTTAATATCCTCCTCTCGACAAGCACACGAAACGGTCTCCTCTCCAGTTTCCTCCCTCACTCCGTTGGCCTCCTCCTTCTCATCCAGTACTGGTGAAGGCTCTTCTGCTTCAGAGTCGGCAGGGATCTCATCTGGCTCCTCTACATGGTCTGTGTTAACATCTTCAGCTGATCTGTCTGGTTTCTTCTCAATCAGTTGATCTTCAGCCACAGCCTTAGAGGATCCAGGCAGGATGTCAATGACTAGAGGAACACTCCTCTCCGACATGGCCTCAGTTCCACCAGTCTCCGCCTCCGTCCAGCTATCCATTATCCCCTCCAAGGTGTCCATCCCCTCCAGGGTGTCCATCTCAGCTTCCTGCTCCTCCAGGGGCTCAGCTTCAGCCAGCGGGGTCTCCTGGTTGTCCGTGCCCAGGCAGATGACCTCCGGGTCGGCCGCAGGCGTGTCTGACGATCCATCTGCGGTCAGATGCTTACTGGGTTCTAGTTGCACCTCCAGTGGCACGGTGTCTGCATCGTCATCCCCATCCTCCAGCATCAAAGAGAAGCTGCTGTGGGCTCCAGAGGGGGGTACCTCTGGTTCGCTGCCTTCAACTACCTCGGTGAGCTCCAGGCGGGCGCCGTCGTCCAGGGCCTGTCCCTGTTCCTCCACCAGCTCCAGAGGAACCAGCAGGGTGGTGGAGGGCTTCAGCTCTGTGTAGCAAACCCCCTCCGCCTCATCTCCTCCTACACCCAGCCTTACCATCACCACCTCCCCTTCTATGTCATCCTCTCCCACCTGTAGGGAAAAAACACAGATGCATGAGAACCTAGGATGACTCACAAAAAAAAGAGAATATAACCCCCTCTTCAAATAAGCCATTAGAGCCTTTAACCCCCTCTTCAAATAAGCCATTATAAATGTACAGCTTTTAACAACAGTCACGCACAGCATTTAGGTCTAAATACTGCTTACATGACAGTTAGGATTTCATAAGACAGTCAAGGTTTTACCTTTAGGTCTGCCTCTGGGGTAACCAATGAGAGCACAGCTGCGTTCTGCTCCGATAGGGCAGGCAGGAACTGGGGGTGTGGCTGCAGGGGCGGGAGCTGGTCCAAGAAGAGAGGGGGGAGCGGCAAGGGGGCTCGCTGCCTCCCGTTCCCCTGCACCTCCTCAATGACCTCCACCTCGCTGCCCGAGTCCTCGTCAGCAGGAGCATCTGATTCCTCTTCATCATCCTCCTCCGACACAGCACTAGAGAGTTCCTCACTGTCGTTCAGGCTCACCACAGCTACAGGGAGGGAAGAGCCCCATCAAACACTCACTAAAGGTAACATTGGCTATTATGAGCATTCCAGACCATTATTGGTCGGTATTAGCACAGTGTCAACTATGCTGCCGGCCAATCAAAACACAAAATCCTTTGTGGTTGTAGCTCCTACAGTGGGCCTGTGTTAGATCTCTGATCGCATGACCTAGAGTCAAGGGGTAAAGGTCATGAGCAAGAGGTGAGAGGTCACTCACAGTAGGAGTCAGTGCACATGGGGTCTGATGCAGCTACGGACGCCACAGACTTCTGGGTGGAGAGGGCCAGGGGGCCAGCTGTAGGGGCAGACTCCTCCTCTACAATATCACACACCAGCTCACTGCACAGGAGAGAGGAGGTTTAATGCTATTCAAGGTGATTTAATATCAATACATGGTTGTAAGCACATACACAACCAATGTCGTTGTTGGGATGCGTTTCAGGACGTACCTTTTGAAGGAGGTCCAGTTGTCAGAAGCCTTGTGGATGCCCGAGCGGGTCAGGGGCGGAGACAGGTCGTTGCCAAACAGATGTTGCTCCACAAACTCGTCCAGATCTACAAGAGAGGATTCAACCAGGTCATCGAAGGCTTAAAATCAACTGCATCAAGATCAGTCCTGTCAGTGTAAAATTCTAAGCTTAGTATTCGATGCAGTTAGGTTTAGCTCTGCTCACACTCACAGGCCCTCTGTACATTATCAAACTATCACCTCAGAAATGGTTGCACCTTCGCACAGTTAGGAAGATCTAAACTGTTCCTTAAGAACGTTAACATTTTTGATTGAAAACACCTTTTGTGTTCACTTGGCCTCAGACTACTCCTGTTTGAATAATTTAATCTACAGAGAGCTGAAACCAAGCAGGACATGAATGTAATGTATTTAATTTGGCTACTGGAGCAGCTGTAAGGTCTTGGCTGAGTGAAATCCTCACAGGGGGATGGAACCCTCACCATTGTGTTCCGTGGAATCAACAGGTTCCATTGGTTCAGTCGGTTGTGATTCGTCCTCTTTGGGAGTCTCCTCCTCCACCACCTCTGCAGTCTCTACCTCAGGCTCACAGTTGGGCAAATCAATAATTTTCTGGTTAAGGTTCAATTCCTCAACCACTTCCGTGTCAGGAGTTGGTTCTACTGCCTGTGTGAACCTTGGTTTGACTACAACTTCCTCTTCAGCCTCTTCCTGTTCGAGGCTTACCTCCATCTCCTCTACTTCCTCCACTGACGGGGGGAGAGTCAGCTCATTGGCTGCGGCAGGCTGCACTTCCTCCTTTGAAAGCGGGGCTTCCAGTACTGCTGGAGTTTTAAGGTTAACCACCACCTCTTCTTCCTCCTCCTCCTCGTCGTCTGTGACCTCATTTGCTGGCTGTTGAAACTCATCCTCTCTCTCCATGTCTTCAGGCAGAGGTGCATCATGGAACTCCAGGGTGGTGTCCGTTGAAAGGACAGAGGCCTGGCTCGTCTCCAGGCCTAGGCTGAGTCGTCCTGGCAACGTGCTAGGCAATGCGGTTACCGTGGCGACCTCTTGGACAGAGGAGTCGCTCTCAGACTCTCCCCTCTCTGGTGAGGGCTCGCGGACCGGTGATGGCAGGAACTTCACGTGTGTCACCTTCACCTCCTCTTCCTCCTCATCATCATCATCGTCATCAGGGTGTGAGGTCCAGGCCTCCAGTCCAACCTTAGACAGTGGAGAGCCTCTGGTCAGCAGGTTAATCTCATTTTCAGTCGCGTTCTGTAGAGTACAACACATAGAAATTCATGAAACCATTAACATGGTACACCAGGGTAAATTATATTAACAGTTTGTTCATAAGAAAGAATCTCTCAATTCCACTGTTATCCCGCTAAATAAGGCCCAGTGGTCCGGGTGTCTTACCCCGTTGCTCCACCGGAGGGGGCCTTTCATTGGCGAGGCCGTCTCCTCAATGAAGGTGATGCGGCTCTCCTTGGGGCGCAGCGGGGGGGTGACAGAGCGCCCGGGAGAAGCAGAGGGGGTGGCCACAGGGGTGGGGCGCAGGCTACTCCTCAGGATGGACTGAGGGGTAAAGGCCGAGAACACTGGACCGGATGCCGCCAGGGCTCGCGCTCGCTACAGGAAAGAAACAACCACGCACAGTCAGTGGTGTTTCAAACAAACCCAGTTGACTACCAACTGCAGCAGGCATGCTTATGTCTCAGGCACAGTGGTGTCCAGGATCATGTGCCTTCTAGGAGTTAGAGTTCATTCCCAACCAAGCGATTTCCAGTCATCGTGCCAGTGAGTGTCAGTGTCTAGGATGCGGCAGCATGTGTGACAGTGGGGACAGTCCTTCCCCTTGGTCTTACCTTGACCACCTGTGGGGTCTGCAGCAGGCTGAGCTCGGGGGCCTTGTTAATGCTTTTGGGGGGGTTCCAGGAGCTGGCCGCCCTTGGGGGTGTCAGCAGGGGTCGTGACCCCTCTGGAGGGGTGGTCTGAGAGGGGTGAACCATTAGGTCCAGCAGCCTGGGGTCAGGGACAGGAGGGTTTAGGAAAGCATGTCAGATGCATCGAAATTATCACGTCAAACCCCTTTATACCATATCATTTATAGCTAATCTTATATACAAATACACATTTGAGAAACATGCACATAACTACAACTTCCACCCAAATCTCTCATTTATGTGTGATTAACGTGAATGTCTGAGTTAGGCAAGTATGGGGTTCGGCGTGTGTCGTACCTAGACTTCCTCTTGGAGGTCATGGTGATTGGCGTGCCCACGAAGGCCTCTGGCAGATCCCGGGAGGGGAACAGTGTGCTGGGGAACAGCACCTCCGCTGCCCTGGGGCTGGGTGGCGTGGAGAGGGGAAGGGAAGGGGGGGAAACAACTTAATTGAACAGATCAAATCCAGGGGTGGAAACCCATCTTTACCACTTACTTACATCTTAGTCAGATAGGGGTGGGTTAGGGACAGGGCGGTTAGGTCTCACCTCTTGAGTGGGGAGGACTGGGGCGTGGGGTTCTTCCCCACCCAGACCTCCTCGAACTTCGACAGGACGCTGTTGATGAATGTCGCTCTGGTCAGCACGTTCTCATTAGCCGACCGCTTGGCGATGGTCGACAGCGGCTGTGGTCGTGACACTGTAAGAAGCACACATTACAGAAGTCAAGGGTCACGCAGAAAACATAAATCTAACCTTGGAGTGTACAGAGCAGGGTAATAAGAAGCTAGGAGGGGTGAGATCACGTACCCTCTCTGAGGATGGTGGAGGGGTGGTGGTACGGCTTAGCTCTCTCCGTGGCCAGCTTCCTCTGGACTCGAGGAAGAACTTTCCCGTACTGGTCCAGGATAGAGTTCCTAGTGTTGGTTCTCTCCTTCAGCTTGGGATCCCTCTCGTTCTGGAGAACAGATATATGAACGCAATGGAAACACCACACAATAATGCAACCATCATATCAACACACGTTAGGGTTACTTAAAACTTGTATTATTCTCATTCCAACTTGCACTACATTTCTAGTTGCAAATGTTATGTGTATTGGTGAAGTGTATTAATAAATATGTGGTTTATTTAAAGGTTAATCGATGTAAAATGTGTACGTACCACCATGTTCATCTTGAGGGTATGGTTGAGCTGCAGGGCGGGGACGTAGTTAGCCTGCTGGAGGTAGTGTACCATCAGCAGCTCTCTGTTCTGGAGACCCCCTGTACCCTGCAAGAACCTCTCCAAGCACTCCTACACACACAAAAATAGATCAATTTTCAGGGATGGGATCGGCACAACATGAAAATACAGTATTTTATTGATGAGGGTGCCAGGGTTGTAATTTTACCATGGTAGAAAGGAAAGTTTGGGAAACAAGGCATCCTACCTGTTCAGCCAGGCCCAGGGGCAGTTTGAGCAGCTCCTTCATGAGGCCCAGCTCCTGACAGGTCTGGTAGAGGAGCCGTAACAACTCCTCAGTGTTCAGCCTGTTGGAGTGCTGCCTCAGCATGGTCCAGGCCTCCACCAGACACCTACACGGAGAGGAGGGTTACACAGACATGTTATCCGTATCAGGAAAATAAACTCACAATGCCGTCACTGTTAGCACAGATGATAGCAAACACACACACACACACACAATAGCACCCACCTGTTGTGTAGCAGCACGGAGAGGCAGAGTTGGGCCTGAGCGGTTGAAGAGAGGGGGGGCTTCATGACGTGGAGGTAGCGCAGGGCGATCCTGTGTTGCCCCTGGCACATGAGCGCTTGAAGGACGCGACCGTGCTGCCAGCCCCACATGGACGGGGAGGTGGTTGGGTGCAGCAGCAGCTCCAGGGCGTTCTGGTGGGGTCAAAGGTCAGGTGTGAACTGGAGGACTCCATTTTTACTACCAACATCTACCAACTAATCATTCTACTAAATATAATTCACAGTATGGGATTGTATGACTATGCTAATCGACAGCTAAATTGTTGAAGTCCAAATATATCTTATATCTAAATGAATGGGTCTGGCTATAACCCTGTTTTGTCTGGCCTGTGTGTGCACGTGCGCGAGTGTATGTGCGTGCGTACCTGGTGGTCATGGTGGTCCAGCAGCCATAGGCCCTGCACCAGTTTGACCAGGCCCATGGGGATGGCGAAGGCGGTGGGGAAGGACTCCACAGACGCACCACTCTTGTTGGGGAAGGAATACATCACATCCAACAACAGGTAGATGACCTGAGGGGAGGGGGGTCAAGGCTCACACACAGAGAGAGAGAGTGTGGTGTCTCACTATACTGTGTGTGTGTGTGTGTGTGTGTGTGTGTGTAAGCAGGAGAGTGGGTGTGTATGTGTTAGGTGGATTTCAAGAGTCTAGGTTCTAGTGTAAGGACGCAACACGGAAATTCTAATCAAACCAACTCCCTGATATAAATACATAGTAAAGTAAGATGGTTGCTTGGGAACCCAGTACAGAGCAAGGATACAATGGCGTGCTTAACAGATTCATCAATGTTCTCCAAGAGGTAAATATCCAGCAGGCCCTGTGGACGGCAGAGAGAAGATGTTTTAGCTTCTGTTCTCTTATTTCTACACCTAGATGAAATTCCATGAAATCAGTCAGTATATGCTCCAGGTAGGGGGTTAGATCCTTGTTTAGCACCGTGTGTTTTTGTGTGTGAATGCACAGCTACCCCCATGCTTACGTGTAGCGTAGGGGGCGGATACTGTCCCGTCCCGCCCTCGTCCCGTTTCCACAGGTCAACCAAGCGATCACCGCACTGGGAAACCAAGCCGTCAATCATCAGGCAGTCTGCACACCACTTCCCCCTGAGAAGAACACAGATGGATCATTTTAAATATTGATGGTGGTTGAGGTGCTCCTACGTCAAATGCATTAGATTCCCAAAACAGTGTCATTCACAGTAAGGCTCCGCAGTAGGAACATGAAAGAAAATGGACATTAATATCAGACACGCATAGAAAATATAGGGTGTTTCTCAATATGCATACTACGGCGCTCTCATGCTCCGAGTACATTGAGGACTTTCTTGTGAGGACGAGAGCGCGGAGAACTCCATTTGAGAAGCACTCCCCCTACTGTATTACCTCACGCTGCACCTCCCCATTCACTGAACCTTCTTCAAGCCAGGACAATGTCAACAATATACATAAAGTAAACATTGTACTTCATAATTGTCAGCTAGATACATGTGAATCGTAATAATCTAGCTAGCCAGCTAGATAAACAGGCAAAAATAAACTAAAAATAATGTTAAGTAGATTAAACATTTGTAGGTAGCCAGCTACCAATTCATAGTGGTTATCTAGGTAACAGTAGTAGCTAGCCAGTTAGCCCTATTGACTTATTATGGGCTTGCGATCTACTGTAGATAAACATGACAAAATTACCACAGCATTTATTTATTAAAGTATCAAGATAAAATATTGTAGTCAGGCAACATATGAGATGTGAATAGGAAACTTTTCGTTGCGAATTCTGAGTGTATTTTCTCTTGCTTCAGCTCAAATAATGGCCGACATTGATTGACATTTTGCGTCATTTCGAACGTGTAGGAGTCATATCTTTGCATACATTTCCGATGAAGCTTGCATCGACACATGCTTCAAAATATGTACAAATGGAGTACGCATTCGATAAGTGCCCGACGTTCTCCGTTTGGATACTTTGATTTGGACTCGTACTCCGACGCTCCAGTGCACGGTAGTATGCATTTTGAGAAACAACCATACTGTATACAACATTAGAAAAAAAAAAAAAACTCAGCACTTCAGAAGAATGTCACTGAGGGGGACTAAGTTACATTTTCCCATCTCTTCTTGTTGACGTGTTTAACTAAATCAGTCCTGAACCAGCTATCGCAGGTGAACGGTGATATTAACAGCACTCACTTGGAGAGCTGCTGCAGCTCCTCTCTGCGGATGGTGTAGTAGTTCTGGTTTACAGAGTAGCTGTAGAAGGGCCGGGAGATCTGCACAGCGTCGTCATCTGGTTGAGATGGGAATTACAACTATTATACATCTATAAAAAAGAGTGGACGTCGCTAGCGCTCCATCTGAAATGACACCCTATTCCCTGTGAAGTGCACTACTTTTGGTGTACATGATGAAAGTCGTCTACGTTCCAAAAGGTGCCGTGGAATATGGACTGAACTCAACAAATGTTTGAAGTGCTACCACAGTACGTGGTCTTACCGGAGCCCTCGGGCAGGAGTCCAGTCCGACAGAACCAGAGGACAACCTGGGCATACTGGGAGATGAGGCTGGACACCAGGTTCTTATTGATGAGACCCAGCTGACCTGAACAAATAACAGCATTACAACAGTCTACTACAACACCCAATTCTGCCATATCATGACATGGTATGTAGAGGCACCTAAAGAGTGAGTGAGTGTTAAGGGTTCTAACCACAGGGAGCGAAAGCCACCAACGCAGATACTTGTGTGACCCCCTCTCTGCCTCTAAAAATATTGAGATTTCATACATTTTTCTCCACAGAAGCTGAGTGGCATTCATGTGCATGAGCACCGCGAGCCACTCTGCTCGGTCAACAGCCAGTGCATCAACACCCCCGCCCAGCTTCCCATTTAAATTAATAAGCCCCCTAGAAACAGTGCCCCTTGTCTGAATTAGGCGTTACCTCGCTGAGTGAGTTCCTGTGCCTCGCTGAGCAGACAGTGGAAGATGGTGCTGAGGTTCCCCAGTAGCCTCTGGCTGTGCTGCAGCAGCTGGAGGGTCGGGGAGTCTGTGAAGTTAGACGAGCTGTCAAACAGAGGAGCACCTGGGGGGGAGACACACACACACACAATAAGGGTGGCTGGAAAACAGAAAACACAGCCCAGATTGCAGAACCTCACAAGAAAATCTATTGCCCTAAGAAAACATTTCAAATCCAAAAATGCTTCAAGTTTGACAACACAGCTAACAGTTACCAACCAAAAACGCAGCCATGAGTATTCTCATCAATGTAAACGAGAAGATCAACAAGGGGTTGACAGCCAGTGTCATACTGATCACTGTAGTAGGAAACACTCACATATGCCATCCAGCTGCTCCTTCGTGTGAACCACCTTGTCCCAGGCCCACTCCAGAATGTAGCGCAGGTTCACCGCAGAGCCTGGTTTCTCTGTGAAAGCCAACACCACCATGTTACGTTAGAGAGAAATCTAATCTACGGGTGCATCTCAATAACCCAAACTGTCTGTCACCTCATCTACTTTCCTACATCTGCAAGGGAGTGAGTGAACTGGGCTTGGCAAGCAATTCCACCATTACGGTTTGAACCTGTTTTGTGTGTTCGGATCAGTGTACACGTAGTAGAGGGGATGAGGAGAGGAAGTAATTTCACAGTATTGAGACTAAGCCAGATTTGATCTAACTAACAGGGTGCTAGTGTGTGTTATGCAGTGTCTCACCCTCAGTGGTCCACTGTTTGATACAGCTGGTGATCAGGCCCAAGGAGCTGGTCTCTATGGCTGTAGACAAGATGGCGTCCAACTGCTCTTCCTGTCCAGAGAGAGGGAGAGAATTTGGCACGTTTAGAAACCGCCTTCACGTCAGAGCTCTATCCATGACTTATTTCATTCACACAGATAAAACAGTTCCTAAAAACCTTTAGACGCTGGACAGTTGGTACAGCAAAAAAGGTGTAACCGCGACCTCTCAGAATCTGTGTGTGTACCTGAGAGAGGCTGGAGGGCTGCACGTCGGCCAGGCGAGAGGAGAGCAGGCCGGACATCAGGCAGCGGGAGTAGCCGCTTGAGATGACGTCACTGGAGCAGGGAGCAGCCTTCTTCAGGAAGCTCAGAGTCTGACACAGCAAGAGACAGTTAACGTGATTCACAAGATTACATCCTGCTGTATGGACTACAGGCTTCATAATCAACTAATTGAAATTCTTACATTTTAGCCACATGTACAGTGCATTCAGAAAGTATTGAGGCTCTGGCTGGGCCACTCAAGGACATTCAGAGACTTGTCCCAAAGCCACTCCTGCGTTGTCTAGGCTGTGTGCTTAGGGTCATTGTCCTGTTGGAAGGTGAACCTTCACCCTAGTCTTAGGTCCTTAGCACTCCGGAGCAGGTTTCCATCAAGGATCTCTGTACTTTTCTCCGTTCATCTTTCCCTCGATCCTGACTAGTCTACCAGTCCCTGCCTCTGAAAAACATCCCCACAGCAGGATGCTGCTCCCACCATGCTTCACCGTAGGGATGGTGCCAGGTTTCCTCCAGACGTGACGCTTGGCATTCAGGCCAAAGAGTTCAATCTTGGTTTCATCAGAGCAGAGAATCCTTCAGGTGCCTTTTGGCAAACTCCAAGTGGGCTGTCATGTGCCTTTTACTAAGGACTGGCTTCTGTCAGGCCACTCTACCATAAAGGCCTGATTGGTGGAGTGCTGCAGAGATAGTTGTCATTCTGGAAGGTTCTTCCATCTCCACAGAGGAACTCTGGAGCTCTGTCAGAGTGGCCATCAGGTTCTTGGTCACCTCCCTGACCAAGGCCCTTGTACCCTGATTGCTCAGTTTGGCTGGGCAGCCAGCTCTAGAAAGAGTCTTGGTGGTTCCAAATTTCTTCCATTTAAGCATGATGAAGGCCGCTGTGTTCTTGGGGACCATCAATGCTGCAGAAATTTCTTGGTTTTTGCTTTGTCGTTATGGGGTATTGTGTGTAGATTGATGAGGAAAATCTTTAATTTAATACATTTTTGAATAAGGCTGTAATATAACAAAATGTGGAAAAAGGTCTGAATACTTTCCGAATGCACTGTAACTATCTTTGCAAAGATAGAGATTGAGAAAGTACACCAAAAACTTACTCACCTCTTTCTGATACCCAGAGCAAGTTAAGTGCACAATGCCAGTGTTGAGCAAACAGGTTGCATCTGTTCCAAGGAAAAATTACCAAGTCATGACAACATTAACAAAACTAATCTCAATGGCTTTAAAGAGCTACAGGTATTTCTAATTAATCAAGATGTGTGAAAAGGCTTGCAGTGCGTGTCTAACTTGCCGAAGTTATATGTGGTGGGGTTGAAGAACTGTTCTGGCGGGGGGCAGGTGTAGGGCAGGCCGCGGCTCAGGCTGCGCTCGTGCACCAGGACGTCAAGCAGGGGGCAGGGTGAGGTCATCTCCACCACCGAATCCAGAGACCACACTGCCAGGTAGGGACAGCTGCGCAGAGACTCCCCCGTTCTGACACACACGTTGGTTTCATATTCATGTAACAGCTCTCTATCAACCTATACAATTATTTCCCATCAACAAAAAAAGTAGACTTGTTTGTAAAATATTTATATGTCAGAATGTTACCTCATAGAGTCAGGCATCTGTGCGTGGTACCATCTGTTGATGTCAAAGACGCCGATGTAGGTGGAGGGGTTTCCCTGTCCGTAGGCCTTCACTTGCCAGCTGAAGATGGACACGCTGGTATCTGGAGACGCAACTGACGGGGGAGAGGAGAGAAGGAGGCCTTAGTACAAGAAGAGACCACAACAACCACATACATCCTTTTCCCTCCAGGGTCACATTCATTAGCACATTGCACACTGTGGCAAATAATTTTGCAACGGAAAACAAACACGCATTTCCTATTGGACAAGTTCAGGTAGCCCCTCTCCTTTTCAGTACGTTTTCTTCCGTTTGGTGTCTAGCAAGTGAATACCACCCACGTAGGGGTTTAGCTTTTCTGGTCACTTAGAAACCAATCTAATCCTGAAAATAGTAGAATTTGGATGAGAGGTACCTTCGTTCATGCTGTCATCTCTGTCAGGGTGGTGTCGGAACTTCTCGATGGTCTGGCAGCTGAGCAGGCGGGTGTTGGTGGCCTGAGCCCTCCGAGGGAAAGCGGTGCTGCTCAGCTCCTGACTGTACCGCTCCTCACAGTACTCCAGACCCTAGGAGAGAAGGAGGGAGAGAGAGAGAGGGTGAAGAGAGCATTAATGTTAATACAGAGCAGTGAAAGCACCACATTTACATAAGAAATAAGTATGGTTGATAATAACAGATGGCTAAATTAAATCTTCAGGACTGAGAAACCTTGAGAAGGACTGATGGAAACCATCAAGCTTTTGGGCTATAACACCACGATCGATCCGTGGATATATGCAGGAATAGCTACTTATTTCAGTTAGACAGAACAAAATAATTGAGGAAAAAACTTAAGGATATTAAGGTTACCTCATAGAGGATCTTTCCTGAGGCCAAACACTTCCTCTCACTGAAGGCCAGCTGGAGCAGGTGGAGGCTGACCACGTCCCCCTCACTGGAGAGGGAGAAAGAGGAAGAGCGAGAGATGTGTTATAGGGCAGCAAATACACCAAGTCATGTGCATTGGCATGAGGTGGTTAAAGCTGCATGAGTATAAAGGCCAATCCTGAGCCGAACAGTGTGCTGTGACGCTGAATACCATAGATGCATTCACTGGACCGAGGCTACATTTGCATACAAGCTGTAAAGTGTGGCGCTTCCACTATACTTTCACTGATCCAGTCCTCTAATATATGTGAATACCAAAGGGGTGTGGGCTGAGGGGAAGGGGCTAGGAGCCCACAAGGAGCTAAAATTATTCCACTGGTTCTATTGTCCCAGACAAGCTAAAACAACCAAGTACTTAAAATACATTAAATGCATCACATCCTGGCCTGGTCTGGTCTGGAACTTTGTGGCTCATGCAGGCAGATGGGTGGGGAGGGAGAACTCACTGGTCCTGGGCAGACTGGACGGCCCACAGGTAACAGCAGTTGCGGGGGTCGTTCTCTGGCTCCTGGAATGTGAAGGCGTACACTGGCACCCTGCCGCCCTCCAGCTGGGAGTGATACCTGGGGGAGAACACAGCAGACAGTCAGAAAAATCTATAACTGAAGGTTTACCATAGCCACCATGTCATCCCAGGGTCGTCAACTCACTCCTTCTTGAGCGTCTTCATGTTCCAGAGTTGCATGTACCCGTCGGAGAAGCCCACGGCCAGCTGGTTGGTGCGGGGGATGTACTGCAGAGCCGTGGCCCCCGTGCCTGTGGGGCTGCTCAGCTGCAGACAGAGGTGTCTCCCCTGGCGTGTCTCCTGTTCGCGCAGCCGGGGGATCTCAGCTAGTGACTTACTCACCACCTCCAGATCTGTAGAGGACAGAGGAAGGTGTGGGTTAGAGAGTGAGAGAAAACACACGTCAAACACTCTCACAATCTTGAAAGGAACTGTGGTCCAGTAAAGTTTAGTCTATGTAAGGTTAAACACACACGCTGACCTGAGGCCTCCAACTCGCTCTGGCTGCAGGAGAGGTCATCCAGACACAGGTCCACTAGGAGGATGTGTCCCAGGTCAGTGACCACCGCCGCCACGCCAAAGAACCACCGCAGGCTCTGGTGGAGGAGCTGTGTGCTGGCACTGGCCCCACCATAGCTCACCAGGGGCTCGATGGCCCTGATCTGCCAATCATCAGTTAGTCAGTCAGTCAACATCACAATCAATAAAATCAACTGGTTGATGTAAGTGACAGTAGTAGATGGTGAGAGAGCAGAGCACTCACCCTGCCCGGTATGACCACGGCTTTGACCACTCGGGAGATACCCAGGTCATAGAGACAGAGCATGCTGCCCTGGGCCTCCTCCAGGCCCACCAGCAGCCCGGTCCTTTTCAGCCAGGAGAAGTCCCTGGCCGCCAGCACACTGGGGGGGTGCTCCCCCCCGCCGCAGAAGCAGTAGGCGGACAGGCGCTCGCCCGTCACCGCATGAACCACCTCCAGCTGGGGCCCACAGGAGAGCCAAGCCAGCCCGCTACGACCTGCACCCAGGGAGGGAGACAAGTCAGTGAGGTAGGGAAGTTAGGTCAACTGGTTCACAGTGGTTTATTGTATATATAAAAAAAAGAATCCTGGGAAGGTATGGGACAGTTGGCTATAGTGACAGACATACATTTACCCCCCAATGTCAGTTGGAGTGAGAAAAAAAAACCCTAACTACATTGGGTTGTTTATGTCTGGTAATGTTTGGGAACTGAGGCTGCTGACGCTGTAGGCCTAACTCGTGGATGTGCCAAACTTCCGTCCTCTCCAGCATGGTCAGATAGTGAGAGATCACTGTCATGCAGACACATGTTGACATACCGACGGTGAACTTCCCGTGAAGCACAGAGTCCAGGGTGATCTCATCCTCCCCCAGAGCGTCTACAGTCACCCCTGGGAAACGCAGCAGGCTGCTGGTGACCTGGGCAGCCAGGTCACGCATGTTCACTGCAAACAAAACATGACATTGCACTGCATTATGTACACAACAGACAAAAACTGACCTTGCATTACTTTTGTTTTTCTTCAAGATAACTTTCTATATTCTAAACTTTGGGTTTGAGGCAGATATGGAAGTAAAAACCTACACGGTTATCTTGCTCTGCAACTCACTTTCAAATGTCAAACAAAAAACAATTATTCTAAAGTTAAACAACCCATTCAACTATGCACAAGGACTACTTTTAGCTTCTACTGAAAATTGTACAAAAACACATGTACTTTAACAGTGCAGAAGCAAAGTTTGGTAAGAGAATGACAGCACCACACTCAGCAACTGAGCTGAAATCAGACCATAAGAGAACGAAAAAAGTTACTCTAAGCCTCCACCAGGTTTTGTCTTTGGGGATATGAGAGGGGACAAAAGAGGTATTTATGCTGTGTTATGGTCCCCAGTTGTCAGCAGTTTGTGCTCTGGGCCTGCTGGCATAACAGCTGCAGGCGTGTCTGTGAATGTCCTTCTCTTGGTGCTGTGTAAAGCAATGACAGATGCAAATCTTGTAGGCCATTACCATATTACCAGTCGCAGAAATAAACAGTATCTTGAGAAGTTGGATAATTATTGGAAAACTCCAACATGACATGTTGTTCTGTGTGTTTCAGTGTTTACTGTTCACCATGTTAAAACTGTTTACCCACTTGATTCCACATGAAGAGTGCATGGTCCACAAGATAACACTATCGTAGAGAGCCATGTATAGATGTACATTAAAGGGTAAGTATTGAACACTTGTCAGGCAGACAGAGCGACTACAGCTTTCTGTGCCACTATGAGTTATGTTCAGTATGCGCAAAACACCACATCGAGTCAGTGTCATAACTTCTTTCACCAATGGATTACTTTGACTAGCATCAGAATTTCACATAACATATGTAAAATCAAATTTGTGTCACGCATACGGCAATGCATCATTCAAATTCCCACCCCTTTCACAAGCAAATAGCCTAGTTAGGTACCTTGCTAGCGATCTATGTATGTAAAATAAACCGAGACTACTCCCGCGCAGTTAGACAAGGCTTGGTAACATTATATGCAGAGTATTGGAGTAGATATTATTGTTTCCGTCTGACATCTAAATACCACAAAACAAAGTAACGTTAGATATAACATGGTATCTACTCATATGCTCTTACCTCAATTAACGAGCAACTCAGAGACGCTAAAATATAGTTAACTATATAATGTAAAAACGTAATTAGTTACCTGTGTGTGTGTGTATGTGTCGGTATCACACCTTGCTAACGTTAGCGTGTTTAAAAAAACGTTTAACTACCAACTTAACTAGCTAGGCTATGCCGAGTCATGCATTTCATTTTAGAATAATAAATGACTGTCGAGATCTAAACAGCTGTGATGTAACAATGTAACGTTAAGCTAGCTAGCTAAACCAAATCAAGGAGAAATGACTCCCCTGACTTGTGATTTGCGCTAACTTACTTTACTAGCATAAGTAACTATCTAGCCGTCAGTCTCGGGCAGAGTTCATTCCGACACCACGATGTCAGTTGTCTTACTAACCAACCAACTAATAACTTAGTTAACTAACTGGTGTTGGGGACTAACGAAAATAGTATTTACAAGAAACTACAGAAACATCCGTTGACTCAACTAGCTAACCTTAGTAAGTTACCTAATATATACTCGGCCTTGCTAGCTAGACAACGAGCTGCAGCAGTAAACTAGCTACCTTAGCTAACTAACTCCTATATGTTGTGCGCTACTTACAAGTATTGATACCTATTGGTAAATAACCGGTGTTTTGCTAACGCTAGCATCCTGTCTTTTGTTAAGTAGTTAATACACCGGCGTAACGTCGTTAGATATAGTTAAGTCATAGCAACGTGTGAGGCGGGTGAATCAAAACCACGCATGAGGTAGCATTATGCTAACATTAGCCGCCTAGCTAGCAAGCTAATGTTAGCCAACTTTGGGTACAAACCGAATAACTGCTTCGTTGTGCTTAAAGGCAGCTAATCCGCCATTATACCAACTGGCAGCATAGTTAGAATAAGTACCTACCGATAACTAACGTTATAACCGGTCCGTAGCTAGTTAGACGTTACCTGATGTTGACCGGCGTCGTAACGTACTAGTAGTAAGTTAGCTAATAAAATGCGATGTCTTTTCCGTTGGGACTCTTCCTCGGCCCTGTCATAATAATCCGATATTCTTGCAAACACTTAGTTTTTTAGCACAAATGTCGAAAACCCACAAATGTTT
The DNA here is from genome assembly GCA_023634145.1 of Thymallus thymallus. NCBI lineage: Eukaryota > Metazoa > Chordata > Actinopteri > Salmoniformes > Salmonidae > Thymallus > Thymallus thymallus. The sequence continues at coordinate 27,599,431 of CM042406.1, forward strand.
CAGTGTTTAGGACCGTGCCTACTGAATTAGTTGCGCTAGCTACGAGGTAACTGTCTTCTTGCTAGAGTTCAACGCGGGCGCCATTTCCATGAAGAGCTAGCTACTGCGCAGGTATAACATACGAGCTACTGCGCATCACTTGCTTCACAAAATCACGCAAACGTCAAAGCGCCAGAAAAACATCGCGAGAATGTTAACGTTTTTTTTTTTTGTTCTGTGGTTTGACATTCAAACAGAACATTTTCAATTATGGATTACACTCTTTCGAATATATATAAATTGTTTTCTCTCTTTCTTTGTTATGTTGTATGGGATGTATTCAATAATTTTGAATTGATCACTTTGTGGATTTTAAAATCTACACTCGGTAGATTTTAAGGATTAGGTTACATACTGTAGTTTCAGTGTTGCAGTAAATACATGGGTGGACTTAGTGATTTGGAGGCTGCAGGCAGAGACCAGTCTGAGGCCCCTGCCCATTTCTATTCTATTCATGGCTACTGAACAAAGAGCTGTTCGGAGCCGGCTCTTTTAGGTGAACGAACAAGAATGAAAAGGCTAACTTGAAAAGACTTGAAATTCCCTTCACTAGTCAAAGTCTTTGCATCACCGCAGTGCAGTAGCGGTGCGTGGGTAAAATCACTGGGGAAGCCAAGCCAGAAAAAAAAGCCATATTACAAACTATCACTGCAGTGCAGTAGCGGTGCGTGGGTAAAATCACTGGGGAAGCCAAGCCAGAAAAAAAGCCATATTACAAACTACGTATGTGTTGTGATAATTGCGTTGTTTGCTCTATAACCTGTTAGGTCATACTGTATGACTGGCGACCATGGTATATAGGCCTAAGGCGGAGACAATAAGTAGACACAGTGGCAGAATAAAATCAACCACACCTTTGTTTCATCACAATATCGTAGAGCAACCTCTGTCCGGTGAAGTCCACAAAGCATATTGCATGTAACAAACAGTTACATGACCTAAAGCATGGTCAAGCAAGTTAATGTTTCCAACATTTTTTGACTACTATTGATTTAAAACCACGGAGAGTTACCGCAAGTCGCAAATAAAACAGGAGCTGCCTCCACTATTCCAGCACCATTTAATCATCAAATCACCTATGCATAGTCTAATACCCATAGGGTGGCGCACAATTGGCCTAGCATCGTCCAAGTTTGGCCGGTGTAGGCCGTCATTGTAAAAGATAATTTGTTCTCAACTGATTTGCCTAGTTAAATAAAGGTTAAATAATTTTTAATTGTTTTAATTTTTAAATACAGTGACAACTTAAAGATACCAAAAACTATTTAGTCCAATCAACGTAACCTAAATATGATGTGGCTGTATGAATTTGAATTGAATTTGTGTTTGTGTGCGTTCGTGCAAATAGAAAAAACATGTTGACTTTTAATTGTAGAGAAATGACAATACCATCCTCCTCTCTTTCATGTTGACGAAACGGTCTATGACACTGTCATAAAGTACATGTTTTTATTTTTTGTTGTCCTAGGCTACCTGGCTAAAATGCTTGCTCGGCAGCCTAACTTCCTTTCATGGGCAATGTTAGCTAGTTGGCATTAGCCTTCTACATCTAGCTACATATTGAACTTTCATCCTCTCAGTCCAGGGCCACAACAATGTATGAATTAATGGTTGGATCAGAATCACCGTTATAATCATTGGTCAGTACAGAGAATAAAGTAATGTCCAAATCCCTATCTTCATCCATGGCTAATTTAGGAAAGGGACAGTTTTAGCTAGCTAGCCACCGGCAGCAACAATGTCATACTCTTTATGACCAGACAGCATCAGATAGATGGCCTACACATAGAGACAGAGGGGTGTTGTTTAGCTCACTCTGATGTTTCTATAGTGAAATACATTAATGGGATTATAATGATGACCGAACTACGTGAGTTTGTATTTAGAATTTCGTGGTCGCACATTCAGATTCATGGTTGCAAGGACGATTCGCAAATGTGTCATGATGTGTGAAATATTTAACAACGGTCACAAACTTGTAACTTGACATTTGAATACATTAAATAAGATTTGTAAACATAATTTATTTTCATAATTATTGCAAGTCCATTTATGACTATGATCATTCTGCTGTGAATCAAAAATACCACCTGATTAGATTACAATTTTATCCGCAATTCCACGTTGGGTCTTCATGCTACCCATCTGAGCGTGTGGTTTTGGATAGAATCACCGTTCCAATAAACAACCTTGATTTGAAGTTTACTGACACTGTTTCGGTTGCTTAGCTAGATCCCGATTAGGTTTGCACACACTGCAGCAGGGATTTTGGCCCACTCCTCCATACAGATCCTTCAGGTTTCGGGGCTGTCGCTGGGCAATACGGACTTTCAGCTCCCTCCAAAGATTTTCTATTGGGTCCAGGTCTGGAGACTGGCTAGGCCACTCCAGGACCTTGAGATGCTTCTTACGGAGCCACTCCTTAGTTGCCCTGGCTGTGTGTTTCGGGTCGTTGTCATGCTGGAAGACCCAGCCATGACCCATCTTCAATGCTCTTACTGAGGGAAGGAGGTTGTTGGCCAAGATCTTGCGATACATGGCCCCATCCATCCTCCCCTCAATACGGTGCAGTCGTCCTGTCCCCTTTGCAGAAAAGCATCCCCAAAGAATGATGTTTCCACCTCCATGCTTCACGGTTGGGATGGTGTTCTTGGGGTTGTACTCATCCTTCTTCTTCCTCCAAACACGGCGAGTGGAGTTTAGACCAAAAAGCTCTATTTTTGTCTCATCAGACCACATGACATTCTCCCATTCCTCCTCTGGATCATCCAGATGGTCATTGGCAAACTTCAGACGGGCCTGGACATGCGCTGGCTTGAGCAGGGGGACCTTGCGCGCGCTGCAGGATTTTAATCCATGACGGCGTAGTGTGTTACTAATGGTTTTCTTTGAGACTGTGGTCCCAGCTCTCTTCAGGTCATTGACCAGGTCCTGCCGTGTAGTTCTGGGCTGATCCCTCACCTTCCTCATGATCATTGATGCCCCACAAGGTGAGATCTTGCATGGTGCCCCAGACCGAGGGAGATTGACCGTCATCTTGAACTTCTTCCATTTTCTAATAATTGCGCCAACAGTTGTTGCCTTCTCACCAAGCTGCTTGCCTATTGTCCTGTAGCCCATCCCAGCCTTGTGCAGGTCTACAATTTTATCCCTGATGTCCTTACACAGCTCTCTGGTCTTGGCCATTGTGGAGAGGTTGGAGTCTGTTTGATTGAGTGTGTGGACAGTTGTCTTTTATACAGGTAACGAGTTCAAACAGGTGCAGTTAATACAGGTAATGAGTGGAGAACAGGAGGGCTTCTTAAAGAAAAACTAACAGGTCTGTGAGAGCCGGAATTCTTACTGGTTGGTAGGTGATCATGCAATAAAATGCAAATTAATTATTTAAAAATCATACAATGTGATTTTCTGGATTTTTGTTTTAGATTCCGTCTCTCACAGTTGAAGAGTACCTATGATAAATTACAGACTTCTACATGCTTTGTAAGTAGGAAAACCTGCAAAATTGGCAGTGTATCAAATACTTGTTCTCCCCACTGTATATGGGATCAGTGGCAATTTTTAGCATGTAAATCTTGGTGGACTTCCTGACGGGCCGCCCCCAGGTGGTAAGGGTATGTAACAACACATCTGCGGTAAGGGTATGTAACACATCTGCCACCCTGATCCTCAACACGGGGGCCCCTCAGTGGTACGTGCTCAGGCCCCTCCTGCATGCCAGCAAAGCCAAAACCACAACACTAAACAATACATGAATTGCACTATAACGGTGACAAACTGTTAGGGCCTACATAAAGCTGTCCCAACAGCTGAGTCCAAACAGCAGTCCCAACACCTTACCACTGCTACACCTGGCTATCAGCGGAGCCTCGTCTGGAAGCAAAACAGTTCATTCAGCCTAATTTACTGCCTTTAAAAAAAACATAGCTGATATGGCAGACTTGCTTAAACTACTGCATACTTTCTACCAGTCTGTGGTGCAGTGGTGTGCTGGGGCGCAAACATAAAGGCCGGTGATGCTTCTCTGGTAAATAAGCTGATCAGGAAGGCTAGCTCTGTTCTGGGGATTAACCTTGACACTCTAGAGGAGTGCACTGACCTGCACAACTCTGTAGGCTAGAGTATTCTGACTTGCCCACGAAGGAACCAAATCAGGCAACTACACTAAAATGTTAAGACCGGCTCAAGAAAACATCTGTAAAATGACTAAAACAGATGATCATTCAACCGTCTAAGTTTACACAGGAAGCATATTTTATTGGATGCAGCATCAGAAAACCAGCTTCATTAATAATACATGGGAGAAGGTTACAACTGGACAGACAGGTCTGAAAACACATTTTTTCTTTAACACCAAGGTATTTTATGCACAGTTGACTTGAAACAACTGTAGATATTTCTGTCGGAATAGATGGGTATAATGTAAGCCTTCCCCTCCTCCTGGACAAGAGTCGTTGTCAGACCAGGCCTTCTCTGATATTTTCTGTGTAACTAAACCCTTACCGGTAAAGTGAAGACTCAGACACAAGGTTGGTTTACTTCAGTATTCTTGGTTTTATTCGGTCAGGTAGAGAACGACAGGCCAAGCAGGCAAAGAGAACAAGGACAGAACTTGCCCAAACACACACACACGCATAAATCAGTGAACCACAGAGAAGACAACTCAAACTCCATCTGTCTGTGTGTTTGGAACTCAAACACCTATTTCTCACAAGCAACAAGCACTGCGTTGTCGATCTCAACTAAGCAATGTCGCTGCACATTCCTTAAACAGATCCTGCAAAGCTATATTGGATTACTGCACACTATGGTTCACAAAGGAACAATTTGTGAAACCGTTCATAAGTGCTGATTCTCTTGAAACAAGGTAGGTTTCAGACAGTGTGCTTGGATATTAAACAGGTATTGATCAGAGAAAGGACATACAACTTACAGGAACATCCATAACAATGCAATCAGGCTTTTTATTGAGAAAGAAACAGACACACCAGTACACACGGGCACAGAACACACACACACTGGCATGGAACACACACACACGGGCACGGAACACGCACACACGGGCACGGAACACGCACGGGCATGGAACACACACGCACAGGCATGGAACACACACGCACAGGCATGGAACACACACACAGGCATGGAACACACACACACACACAGGCATGGAACACACACACACACACAGGCATGGAACACACACGCACGGGCATGGAACACATACGCACGGGCATGGAAAACACACATGCACGGGCATGGAACACACACACGCACGGGCATGGAACACACACACACACACAGGGGAGAGGAGGCATTTTGTATCCTACTCCATGACAAACTGCAAGACTGCACAACCGCTGGCGAGTTCCTTAAAGCAGAGGCGCCATTATGTGACAATAAGGTAACCGTCTCTTAAAAGACTCTACAGTCCCAATCAGACAAGCAGAGGGTCGTCATTATCGGGCCATGCTGCAAAGATGGAAGGAAGAACATTTTTGATTTTAAACAAACTGTAACCCTAATTAATTTACTTGTTCCGAAATTTTGCTTATATAGCCAATTTTCACTTTGCAGCTAGTGAAAACACCAGTGGAGTGACAAGTGCTGATGACCTGGGGTCAGGCGCCAGATGAGGTCACACATTAGATGACAGAGAACTGGATGCCATGTTTGTTGAGGCGCTCCACCAGCGTGGTTCTAGCAAAGGTTGCTCCTGGGGTGTACACACCACCCCTAAAAAGAGAGACAAAGAGACAGAAAGGGAGAGAGGGAAAGGGAGAGAGAAAGAAAATGCATCAGATACAATACAGTACGCTGGTTGGGTGTGTGTGTGTGTGTGTGTGTGTTGTGTGTAACTCACTTCTTGGGGAGGGCTGTGGGTTCGTTCAGGATGGTGATAGCAGCCTGTACCATGGCGATGGGCGTGGCCACGTAGCCTGCCTCTGAAACAGGGAGAGAAGCATTGTGTTAACCCCAGCAGCGGCCGCAGGTTAGGTGGAGTAGGGGTTAATAGTGTGTTTGTGGAATAGAGGTTGGGGTGTGTGTGTTTAAGTACCTGGTCCTTGGACTAGTGTGCGGATCTTAGCGTTGGGTCGTCCCTGGCTGGGGTCCTGCCCCTCAGTGTAGCCCTCTCCGTAGAATGCAAACCGGAAGGACGAACCCTCCATCTGAGAGACACACAAATCACTGTCAATTTCACAAACAAATAAAAGGTCAACATACCAGTAGATGTTACTCATATTTTAACAATACACAAGTCTCAAGAGATACATAACACTGTACCTGCTTTCTGGTTGGTCCATCCTTGGAGAAGAAACCAAAGGAGAAAAACTCTGGAAACTAAATACAGAGGAGAGAAAGAGTGAGAGAACGTGAGAAGAGAGGTTTTAGGTTTTCCTTTCGTGTGTGTGTGTGTGTGTGTGTATATAACAATGTGTCCCTCAGTGTGTCCTAGTTCACCTTAATCAGTAGGTTTCGTCCGAAGTCGAATTTGACCAGGAACCAGAACATCATCCCGGCGAATAGCATCTTGGCGATGTTGGCCACGCCTCCTACTCCTGCATACGCACCATACTGGACCTGGGGTCACACAAAGGTCAAACAGAAGTCCCTCCCATACAGGAACGGTGAATCCCAAACCACCCCCTCGCCCCTACCAACTCGCTCAGAGGGTGACTTCCAGAGAGTGGATCAATAAACCAGCTTTCGGGACACAATTGTTTATTTAAATAATAAAACAATTTCAAGTAAACAAATTTCCCCTGTCATTTTACAAGATATAAAACTCATTAACAGTTAAACATTTAATTTGAGAGGTATTTCACTTGTTACATGTGTCAAGCCTCAAAATCAGAAAAACAAATGCATGTGGCATATAATTAGGCACACCTCTCCATTCTATATTGCGTAAACTCCAAACATATCGCGGTAGGGATAGCACTTTGCTCTTGAGCCTACAACCTTGCTGGCTTGGCCGAAGTGACTATCGGAAGGTTTAATTAGCCCCTATACCATGGGTGTCAAACTTGGAGGGTCAAGTGTCGGCGGCTTTTAGTTTTTTCTTTTCAATTAAGACCTAGACAACCAGGTGAGGGGAGTTCCTTACTAATTAGTGAACTTAATTAATCAATCAAGTACAAGGGAGGAGAGAAAACCCACAGACACTCGGCCCGCCATGGAATGAGTTTGACACGTGCTCTACACCCTCGATCATTTTCACTCCCTTAGCTTTGGGAGAGTTGAGCATATGGTGGAGGCTCGCGTTAACGTGCAAATGGCAGGGCGAAGGGAAGGGCGTGATTTGGTATTCAGGCGAGGTTCTTAAAAAAAAAAAACTTTTCCTCAACAGGCCCCATGTCTCATCCTTACAAATGTTAAACATAAATAGGGCTTACATAAACAAAATGTACTCAATTATCCCTTGTGACGAAGTTTGTAGCACACAGTATGCAAGTCATTACTCTGATATCCTGTCCACAACGAGGACATCGGAGAGCAGTTATTGGGACACATTCCATTTTAAAAAACTAAGTTTGGACATTAGAGCCACAACACAAAATGGCAGATCGCCCAGATCCCATTACACTGTGCCCATGACAAGGAGAATACACATTGATCCGTGTGTGTGCATAGGTACTGTATTTGTGACCTACAGGCGTTTCCTGGTGTTCCTCCAGTAGAAAGCGTTGAGATCTCTTCACCACTGAGGGGTCGGCTCCCATGAACGGGACTGCATACTGCTGAACCTCATTACTGTAGAACAGGGCACTCCTATACACCCACACACACACACACACAATAGAAAGTAGCATTATCCAACATACACACACATGCGTGTGCAAACACACAAACGAGCACCCAAACAGCTCCCTGTACCTGCGTTTGATCTTTGAGCCCACCACAGGGAGAGGTGTGTGTCCAAACTTCTTCCTAAGGCTCCGAAGCTTCCCACTGTCAGCAAAACCATAGATGGCCGACTTCCATGTACCGTCATTGATAGAACCACCCTAAGACAGAGAGAAAGACAACCGATTATCAACAAACCCTTAGAAACAGATTCTTTAATCAAGATTGTAACGTTATTAGATATAAGGATGAGGCAGGGAGTACAAGGACGAACCCTTTATAGGACAAAGATGAGGCCGGGGCAATGTGAGGGTTTATGGGTAATGGAGTCTTACCTCAGGTCCTGTGCTGGCTGTCAGGAAGCTCTCCACAGCTGTAAGTGTCCCTGTGACGAGAGACACACAAATGTGACACACCCAATCGAAAGCACACATATACACAAACAACTAAAGTAAACTAGCCTCAGGGGGAGACACACACCTTTGAATTGGTCCCTGGTGTAGAGGACTCCCATGTCTGCAGGTATGGAGTCAAAGCCACAAGCCCCCACGATGTACACTCCCTTATCAGCTGCCTGGCTGTTGTAATTCAACTGCATACTCTCTAGGAACTACAGACACACACACACGTCTCTGTATTGGGCTGTTGCAGTGGTAGAGCATGTGATTTAACGTTATGTTGTGGAGTAAACAGGCAGGGTAGGCTGAAGCCAGTAATTTAGTATTTAATAGAGGACAGCATGGTGTCCAGCAGCCTTCCCATTTAACCCAGTGGTGTGTGTGTGTGTGTGTGTGAGAGATATTGCTTCCACCGATCAATTCCCGTCCGATCTACAGGAGTGAAGGTGTAGAGGTCAGGGTTGATTAGGGATTGAGGCCTGGTGAGTGTGTTGTGTTGTTGTGTTGTGTTGTCTCACCTGGGGTTCTCCACAGATGTCAATGCAGTGTGAGCCGTTCTCCACGCATGCCTTCACCACAGGCTCGCCCCAGAACCTATACTACACACACAGTATTATCATCTAAAATATGCACTAATAATTTTTATTTTTTATTTGTAAAACACCTCACCAAGGTGTTTGTCAGTACACCATCATTTACACACACACATACAGTTAATTCAGAAAGTATTCAGACCACTGCCAAAGGTGCTTCAACAAAGTACTGAGTAAAGGGTCTGAATACTTATGTAAATGTGATATTTCTGTTTTTATTTTGTAATACATTTGCTAACATTTCTAAACCTGTTTTTGCTTTTTTGTTATGGGGTATTGTGTGTAGATTGATGAGGGGGAAAAAAAACTATTTAATCAATTTTAGAATAAGGTTGTAACGTTACAAAATGTGGAAGAAGTCAAGGGGTCTGAATATTTTCCTATGTATGTATGGATATGAAGTCATAATTTAATGTTCAGTGTCTGGTCACTGCTGGACATTGCAACCTCGTTACACTCATAGGTATCCCTTTTCTCTGGACTGGCTAATCGTGTGTGTGCGTGTGTGTGTGTGTGTGTATGTATGTTTATGCGTGCTGACCTACAGTACAAGGTGCACTGCTGATCATCACTATTGCAGGTGTTTCACAAGCTGCAAGGTCATGTCCTCACTGTTATCAGACCACTGTTATCAGACCACTGTTATCAGACCACTGTTATCAGACCACTGTTATCAGACCACCATGTCACAACAGGAGGGCAGAGTGGTGATCAGGACTGACATTAAAACACTCTTCCATACTGATACCTGAATTCTAACACAATGGAAGAGGCAGCACTGATATCCCTCTTCCTTTCTGACAATCAGACCCATTGTGTGTGTGTGTGTGCTGTAGCGTGTGGCATCTCCACTGTCAGTACTTACTGGCCCCACACAGTTGAGAACAATAACAGCCTGTTTGCACATAGCGGCCAGAGAATCAGGCTCTCCCACATCAGCCACGATGACCTCCACCGCAGTCCTCAGCTCCGGCTTACCTGAAACACACAGCAGAGGAGTCAGTCAATTCACCTTTATTTTACTAACATATTTACAAATACATCTTCATTATGTGTTGAACAAAGTACAATATATTGTACAACAAAGATCTGGTTTAAAATAGCTCGGTGACCAAAAAGTAATTGGATGGGCCAGACCCTTCGTTTGGCAGACCCCTGAATTTAATTCTGAATCTGTAGCCTATCCTTCACAGTACAAAATTGCTATCTGTCTTACCCCCAAGCCTCTGTGTCACTGTTGCCTTCAATCTAGTCCAGATAGAGATCTAAGTACTAAAGTTTGTCACCTCTTGGAAGATTAGTCCAAATGAGGTCTAAAAGAGAACCTAATAAAATCTAATCAGCCTTTTATTCTGGTTCAATAAAGTACCTTATAGCATCATGAACAGTACACCGTCAGTTATCTTTCCTGTGCTGCTTTGCATTAGCCCCCAGTATACGTTTACATGTTATACGCGGTACAGTACTAGCCTACTATAATTCATGACCAAACATAAACTGTTGTAAGTTACACACACACACACACACACACACACACACACACACACACACACACACTGAATGCTGTGCCATATACTTAAAATATATTGACATAGCCATAACAGATAGGAAAATACTGCCTGATTGAAATCTCAATGATGGAGGAAAAACATGGAGTCAGTAGAAGGATGGGGTCAGTAGATGGTTGAACGACTATAAAACAATAGTCACATTGTACACAAATGCCAAACTATGTGTCTGTTGCATATTCCAAACGAGCTCTCGAAAGTACCTGCGAATGCATATTATTTTGCCATATGACAATTGTGTCTGAAATGTCAACCTGGCCATGGCTATAGAGCAGTACACTGGTGGGGGGGGGGGGGCAGGTGGACTGTCACTTTTGGACAGAGTGGCCATTGAAAGGCCAGGGGTGGGAAGGTAGAGGCTATGTCACTGTTGGGGTATTTTCCATCAGCTGTTGGCGAGGGCTATCCCAGGAGGGCAGCAGGATCAAAGAATGGCTCAATTCTCCCTAATCTCAACCCTATTAGAACCGATCCCTTTCCTGGCAAGCCAACCACTCACTCACTCACTAATCTGAAGGTATATATATATATATATATATATATATATATATATAAATAAAACATATACTGAATTAAGCTCTAATGTATTAAGTGTTGCGTAGAGCCACTTTGTAGAGCGTAAGCTATCTGGTCTAACAACATATTTCCAGCTACCACAACTACTGAACAGTGCCTATGGCACACGGAGTGCAATGCAAGTCTAGAACATCCTTGGTCAAATGATAAGTGATACAGTGACTCCTTGTTCCAAGTTAGATCAAGTGAGTTTGCTGGCGGGCACTGGCACGACACCCAGCTAGCAAACTTCCTTGAATCCCTCTGTGAAATCCAATTACAATGCACAATGGTGTCAGTCAGCTAACTAGCCCAAATATCCTCTCTGGCTATACATATATATCCAGCGTTAACAAATGCAACGTGTAACATAAACTGTATTAGCTGATACCTGAATTAAATTTCAATGAAGCCAGTACATACCGAGGGCTCCGGCGGCCTGCTCTAGAACTTTCTCCAGTTTTTGTCTGCTTCTCCCGGCCACAGCCCATTTTAGCGTCCCATTCGGGCCCTCCGACACGATCCTGGCCACCTCTTCAACCACGAACTGCCCGGTGAAACCCGAAGCCCCGAAAATAACAATGTGATAGGGTCTGCTAGAGGAGGTATCCACCTTCGCCATTGTTACAACTAGCTAGTTATACTCAAGGAAACACACAGCACAAGTGGCGAGAACGGGAATAAGCGCAATACAAGAAACGTGCTTGTATATGTCAGATATCAAAGCTGTGACTTCCGTAGTCTGATGATGATGCTCGGTCGACGCACTGAACTGATCACGATATGGAACCTTAACACCGCTGATGCAAAAAGTCTACTACGTGTTTTATTGATGCTAGTTTAAAGACAGCGTTTTGCACGTGTTATAAACGTCGTTATTCGATCTCATTAACGCGTTAAAATAAATAACCAATTGAAACGGTTAAATCTAAAAGTGGGCGTGGTTGTACACATTTTGGATTAAGATTTGCTCTCTGTGCTGTCAATATTTTATTTTGGATCGTCGCTTGATAGTGACGTAAAACATCACCATAACATGCGAGTTGCGAAATCAACGAGGGTCACGATGCATGCTCAATGTCACTGCATTTTTATAACATTCTGGAAGATTTAAACTGTCCCTAGATTGAAATAAGATCCACATCAGGACAAACGACGATATATCTGAGATAAGGTACGCCCGGTTTTCACGGAATTTATCATACTTTCTGTTGCTGATAAGTGTGCCAGATATATCTCCAACGTTAGGCAGCTAGCACTCTAGCTAGCTACATGCTAAAGTTAGCGTCGCAGTGTATTTTCTATAGTACAAGGCATATAAGGTAGATAATTATCCAGACCGATTGCCATATCCAAAATGGTTTGGCAGGATAACTTTTAAATAAACGTTTAGGTTGGGATCTAATGTAGCTAGCTACCTAACATTATATAGGTACCTAGCTAACGTTAGCTAGCTGGCTACCTCAGCTTTGTCTGTTACATATTTTTTATATAGTAGCTAGCTAGCTAACTTTACTTCCAACGTTATCGATCCGATTCGAATATGTCAAATTATTCACTCAACGCCACCAATTCATTTTACGTTGAAGGAATAATTTCAAGACACGTGGTGTCGGGCTTGAATGCAAACTAGTTAGTTACATTCTGTACAGTGTCATAATTCAAGGACATGTTTTGGTTGACAGTACAGTGGTCCTCATCAACTGTAGCTATCATGACTTTTTTTTCTAAACTATAGACACTACTCCATAAACTAAGTTCTTATTGAGTGGTGTCTAACTAAACTATTGCATCCAGAATCATACGCATTGCTAACCATAGACATGTATTCAGAGCTCTTCCTAACCTCTGCTTCTTCTTCATCATTCACAGACATTGACCATCATCCCTTCCTCTTGCCATCTGTCCAACATGTCCACCCAGGCAAGTAAACTGTTTGTGGTGGCGGTGCGGTCTGCGTGTTGCCACCACGGGGCTAGGTCCACCCTGAAGCAGCCTGCCTCTCCCTGTAGCCCCAGGGTCCTGCTCCAGAGACGGGCCTTCAGCCTGGACTCACTGTCCTCCGGCCCAGGCCGGCCACAGCCCCAACAGGCTAGAACAGACCGAGCATCCCGCCCTTCATCCCCGACCCACAGGAACCTTTCTGCTGTGGCTGTCTCTGTCCAGGTAAAGATACCGGTGGTGTTTATGGACAAGTACATACCATAACAATGTTTCCATAACCAGTAGCTCCAGAACTGTGGGAAAGCTACTGGGTTTGTGTTGTTTATGATAACGTCTTATTTGTTTTGTACAACAGATCACCGACATTACCATGGTGATTAAAACACAAGATTCAGATAAAAGCACACCAAAGGGATTGCTCAGTCAATCAATCAAATGTATTTTGTAAAGCCCCCCCTTTAAAATGAGGTGAATTCACAATTCAGATGTCGTTCTGCATATGACCTCTAGGGGGCAATCTACCGCAGTCCTGGCTCCTACCTACCTACCGGTAGTCACTAGTTGCCACAGTCATAAAGCCAGCAGATTTCTTTAAAATGGGATTTTAAACTTAAACTCACTGCTAACCGAATGCCTAACCTAAATCAAGACCAAAAATACATTTTTTGTTTTCATGAATTTCTACGAGATAGCCAATTTTGAGTTTGTGTCTGTGGTAACTAGCAACATCAGGGAAACAGAAGAGTGGTGCTTATAATACAGCAGTTCTGCAACATCTTTAATTGAGCCTCTCATTCTCCTTAATTGCCAGCCTCAACACGTTAAGGAAAGAGATGAACTGTATAGGATGCTCTGGGGACAGGTTGTCTGGGTACTGGACAGCCAATAAATTGGCAGATGCAAACAGATTATCGTCTTTAGCGGATAACAGTTCTCGGTTTGAGTTGTGTGGTTGCAATATCAACAGTCTCCTATCTCTGGTTTATCTTGGCGTGCATCATTCGAGACTGAGTTGAAATTGTATGCAGCGCAATGGACATAGTCTTTCCTGAGAATGGCATTATTATCTGAGTTGGCAATACTCAAAACAGTCGGGCCCGCACCCTGGACCTACAACATTTGCACACAAAAAAGGAGGACTTAAGGGGAGTCTCAAGTTGGATTTAATTTACCCTGAATATTGCAGACCTTTTGTGTAGGCTATTAGTCAGACAACCTGCTGAGTAGTGGCTGAATTAATCCACAAGCCAACTACGCTTTTCCTCATTGCTAAAAATGGTAGCTTGCGACACCTTGTATAGATTCGTGAAGTATTATGCTTAACTTGAAAAAATAGCAACCAAATAGGCCTACCAATAAACATTTATCCATTAGCTAAAGCAAAGCTATATATACCCTGGCACCGCAGAAAGCCTATCATTGATTCAATAGACATGCAGCCGCATAGACATGTCACAATTTCAGCACCATGGATAGCGAGCAGTATAGTCTTTGTGTGGCTGTCTGGCTGACATATTCACATTATTTTTATTTTAAACGCCGACCTTACGGGGGTCCAGAGAAACTGCGTTACGCCAGTGGTGGCCCGTCCTGGGTAGATACCGTGTATCTGTCTTTTGTGTACTTTCGTTGTGGCATTTTGCACCTGCCCTGTGTTTTGTTGTAGCTGCTTGACAATGAAATTTCCCCCCCCCGGGGGATCAATAAAGTATCTATCTATCTATCTATCTATCTATCTATCTATCTATCTATCTATCTATCTATCTATCTAGACATACATTTTTTTGAATGAAGGAGAGAGACAGGAGATCGAGGAAGAGGGGAGAGTAGAGTTAACTGAAGTGGTGAAGACGAAAGGGGGAGAGAGAAGAGGAGAATGTTTAAGGTGTCTGTCATTGTGTGTTTAGGACCAGAGTCGCCCGCTTTGCAGGTATGATTTCCTGGACCTAGGGGAGGTAGAGGAGAACACTCAGAGGGCTCAGCTCTGTAGAACCATAAGAAGGTTCATCATAGACCCAGCCCTGGCCAAACTGGTCACACACCACCTAGGACCTGACCTGGAGGACAGCAAGGCTGCTATTTTTGAATGTAACCCAGGTACGTGGTGCGTCTGTTCTATGTCCTTTGGGACTTTAGTCAGGTTGTCGGTAACAACAATGGGAGAGGTTATCAGTAACAACAATGGGAGAGGTTTTGTGTGTGGTCTGTAACAATGGGAGTGTTCATTAGAATGTGTGTGTGTGTGTGTCAGGCCCAGGGGTGTTGACTCGGACTCTGCTGAATGCTGGAGCTCAGAGAGTGGTGGCGCTAGAGTGCGACAAGTCCTTCCTACCTGACCTGCAGGTGAGTCTACCCAGCCTTTTCGGGCCAGGGTTGTTTTCAGTAGGAGAGATAAATGTCTTCCATCTTCATTATACCAACATTCTGGTGTGTGTGTGTGTGTGTGTAGGGTCTGGAGAGTCTTCTGGATGGTCAGCTGGAAGTGGTCCACTGTGATTTCTTCAAGCTGGACCCTATGGGCAGAGGCAGCATGAGACCTCCGGCCATGTACTCTGACAAACTGTTCACTGACCTGGGCATATCAGAGGCCAACTGGACCGATGGTGAGACACACACGAAAATACACATGATCAGACTCACCTTTATTCGCCAAGTACATTTATTCCAGGAATTTGACCTGGTGAAAAGGTGCTGACCACAAACATGATAGTTTATATCTGTTTTTCTGTGTTTAGTAACTATTTGTGTGTGTGTGTGTGTGTGTGTGTGTGTGTGTGTGTGTGTATGTATAGAGGTTCCATTGAAGGTGGTTGGTATGTTCCCCCAGCGCATTGAGAGGAGTCAGCTGTGGAAGTTGTTGTATGTTCTGTTTGATCGGCTCTCTATCTACCGTTACGGACGAGTAGAGCTCAACATGTTTATCAGCGAGAAGGAATACCTGGTGAGTGTACACACACACACACACACACACACACACACACACACACACAGACTCATTGAGAGCAAATGTAGTGGTGTTTTAACGATGGTGTGGATGGCTTTGTTATTTCGCGCCCATAGAAACTGATGGCTAAGCCAGGGGACATGTTGAACTACAGAGCCTTTGGAGTTTTGTGGCAGATGGCATGCCACATCGAACTGCTACACAAGGTGAGAGGGAAGGGACTAGAGGACCGGAAATAAGAGGGAGGGAAATTAGTAGATATACCTGCTGGGGAGGGGGGAGGGAAGTTAATAAAGGTAGAACTGGCGGGAAGGAAAACGATAGAGGTGAGTGTCATTCCTATGTCCTTGACCAGGGAGACGGCAAAGCCATTAAAGTATTTCCCTCCACTCCTGTGGACAACAAGCCGGTGTCACAGAGCTTTGACAGTGGCTCTACTAACATGCTCCTCATTGTCCTCTTTCAGGAGCCGTGGGCATCGTTTGTGACCTCTTCTAAGTACAAGCTGGCCATTCCAAAGAGCAAAGTAAGGATGCACTGTTCCACCATCATCATAATGGGACATTCACTTGGTCAGATCCTCCTGTGTTTGAATATACGATGGAAGGCAATATGTCGCATAGTGTTATTAACGCAGTGCATATTGTAGACTTATTACAAATATTGGAGAAAACATCTGCTCTTCTGTGTGTGTTACGTGTTCTTATGATCGTTGCTGTTGAATTAGTCTCTTCTGTAAAGCGTGCTGTAACGGCCTGGCTATAACCATTAGAAAAGACACACAAGGCCTGAAGCCTGTTGTTTCCACCTCCGTCCTCCAGCTTCCTAATGACAACCTGTGCCTAGTGCGAATGACGCCTCGCAAGGATCTGTTCTCCTCCTCGCTGACCCCCTCCAATGCAGCCACCCTGGTCATGATGGTCAAACAATGTTTGGCCAAGAGGAAGGCCCGGCTAGTAGACCGGCTCAAGTGAGTGGAACGCACTCGTGCACACACACACACACACGTGGTGACATGGATACGTACACACACACGATCTTGCACCAACCGTTTTAAGTGAGTGCTGTACAAACTTAAATATTATCCTTGTTGGCCACATTGATAATCAAGTCTGCTCTGTCTACTTCTCTCCGCCTCTCACCCTCATCCCTCTCTCCTCATTCTCTCTCCCAGTATGTGGAGTCCAGACAGTGGTCCTAAGCTGCTGAAGGAGATGGGGATGCAGGAGGATGTACTGACGGGCCATGTATACCCAGAGGAGTACAAACAGCTGTTTGAAATGGTGGATAAGTCCCAGGAGTTCACCCAGAGCTGGCTGTATGAAGAGGTACTGGAGAACACCGAGAAGGAGGGCTGGATGTAGACACACAGCGCCACCACAAGGATTGGAGAGGTAGTGCAGCCAGGACTGAAAAACAGGCTGGCCGAGGCTACAATTCTAGATAACCCTAAATCCCCGG
Organism: Thymallus thymallus; assembly: GCA_023634145.1. Taxonomy (NCBI): domain Eukaryota; kingdom Metazoa; phylum Chordata; class Actinopteri; order Salmoniformes; family Salmonidae; genus Thymallus; species Thymallus thymallus. The sequence continues at coordinate 27,616,781 of CM042406.1, forward strand.
GTTGTTGGACTATTGAACCACTCCCCACGTCATGGTTTAGGGTTGTCCTGAGCTGATGTTGAGTTTGGTATTTCATATTTTTAAAAGGGGCGACAGTGTTCGGACTGAGCTCTGTGAGTGCTGTCCAGTCGAGCCGAAGAGTTGAATGGTGAAAGGATGCCGATCCTAGCCTCCATAGGCCTTTTTCTCTAGGGTTGGTTATGGGTAGCAGTAGAAAGGTTACTTTATTGGCAAAGCAAGGTTATAACGAGTCAAGATGTATTTAAACCATTCAGTCACATTTCGTCACTGTTACTCATGGGTTTTTAATACTGTCGTTTTTTTGCGAACACAGCACATAAAAATAACTGGGTCATACTATTATGTGTTGCCTGAAAACCCGATGTTGAGTTGCATTGAATACAGAAATTGGCATTCGAATCAGGAAAGTTTCCTCTCATGGCCTCTACAAGCCAGAATGTTGAATAAAATTATATTTTAAAGTACTTTACCGGTTGGTTGTTCATGCGGTTGGTCCTTTTGGAGGTAGGAATGTGAGACAATATATCACTAGGAAAGTATGATTACATCAACTTTTCAAAGCGCTGGTAGTGCGTTCAGATGTATACCGTGAAGATGTGCACGAGCTCAGAAAGTGTGCTTGCATCTCATGCATGCATTTTTATCATGTGCCCGTGATTCAGGTGATATACTTCTGAAAGCAATAGCAGCACTTGGAAAAGTTGACGTAATTATACTTCCCTGTGGATATACTGTCTCGCATTCCTACCTGCAACAGGACCAACCGCACAGACAACCAGTAGAGTACATTTACAATAAAAGGCTTGTAGAGGTCGGGAGAGGAAACGTTCCTGATTTCAAACGCTCGTCTCTGCTCGACATAGAATTCAATGCAATTCAACGTCATGTTTCCAGGCACTCATGTGATGACTGGTTTCTACCGCTTGTATTGCTTTGTGCATAGGTAACTTTAGTGTACATGCATACCATGTCTACATGTATTGACAGTTCATTCAATTATATGTACAGTGTGTGGGTGTTAGGGCCTCTTCTAAATGGTAAGTACTAAAATGTCTGACCTGTTCAATCATGCATGGTCAGTCAGTACCATTCTGTATTCACTGATCGTCATCATATGCCTTAGCATTCCAGCTGGATAAAGATGGTATTGTCTCAGTTATTATATGTGCTTAGATTACATCAACTAATATTGAATCGATTCATGCAATAACCATTGGAGGAAATGTAATTGTAAAAATAAATATTTTGATTTATACTGGTCTATTGTTTCAAAGGTCATTTATTTAAAATGTATGCACAATTGGTGTGTTGCAAATCATGACTGGGAGTCTGTGTGCATTTTTAGTCGACAATGCTGTTTACAAACAAAACTAGTATAGTCACTAGAAACCCCGAAATATAAAAACATTTGGAAAATGAAATTTGACGTGCACATTCGTTAGTACATCTGACGATTGACCTCATGGTATTTGTAGCTGCACTATATGACCGCATGATGGCGCCAAACCGCAGCAAAAGCTGTCCACCGACAGGAAAGCGTCTGATTGTGAATCCACCAGAAAGGTGTCAGGAAGATACCGGCAAAAGAATATCAGAGTCAATGTTCGGTTCAGCACCCTGCATACTGGATACAAGACACGAAATTCATTCAATCGTAAGTAGCTAGCTACTACTAGTTATGGCCGTGTTTTAGAAGACGACGACTTGTAACAAATCGCACCGTAAAAAAAAACCAGACAGGCGATAGTTTGACATCCAGACAGATGTTTATGTAGCTAAGTTAGCTAGACAGGTGACCGCTAACATGATCCAACCGTGTGTTAAACATTAATAGACGTACTCATGTATTCTATATATATATATATATATTTTATATTCATATAGAAGTTTGCAATAACACGTGACCTTACTACATAGCAATGTGTATAGTAGGTACATTAGCGTTAACTTCAAGAAACAGACAACGATAGGTAGGCTAACTAAGGTTAGCTTGTTACGCTAGTTAGCTAGCCAAGTAAACCCATTGACAAGCCAGTAAAGAAAACTAATCATGGAACTAAAACCTGCTCGATCGTATCCCATCGGTGTAATATTAGTTAACATTGGCAGGACAATTGTCTGCATTGTAACCGTAGCCGTACGGCAGATTTTTCCAATAGGTGTGTATTGTAGCCAGCGTTGGGGCAGGTTACTTTGTAAATGTAATCCGTTACAATTACCAGTTACATGTCCAAAATTGTCATCAGTAACGTACATGTTAGATTACCCAAACTCAGTAACGTAATCTGATTACAGTCAGGTACTTTTAGTTTACTTTCCCTTAAGAGTTATTAGAATAATACAAGATTGTATTTTACCAATTGAACGACATATATTGCAGGATACATCAATGTTAGTTTACATAGCTGGCCATATATGGATGTTAAATTTTACTTTATGGGTTGGTTATGTAGGCTTCTTCTAACCCATCGCTTTCTACTACATATAATACGATTCAGTTATATCTTTACAGAATTCCAGTCGTTCCAATAAATGTTATACACCTTGATCTTCAAGACTTGGAAATATGGAAGTAAAGATTAGGCAAATTGTTTTACCTGAGCATAACCCCAAAACTAAGGATTTATTAGCCAGCCCTACTCGGTTGTTTATGATTTTGTTGTGATGGAGGACTGATTGGGCTCATTGATTCGAGTTGAAAAATAAATGCTGCGCTAATGGAATGCCATGCTTTGAGCACTACTGAAAAGAGTTATTTACATGTGAAAAATGAATGTGCTGCATTTGCTATAGGCCTATTGTTTACCTTTTTGTTGGTGACACTTTGATATCTTGATAATATGCAGCTGTTTAAAGGGCAAATCCACACATGAAACAATAACAAAACAACACCCCGCCTCTGTTTTGGTAAAAAGCTGAGGGATGGGCCTGGAGAAATGTAACCACTCTCAGATTAATAGACAAAGCTATGTATGCAAGGACTAACCATCCATTCATTATTGTAAGTCCAAAAAATGGATGTAGCAACTACAGATTGCCATTTTAAGTCTATCAAAAGTGTGCAGTATCCATTAGGCCTATTGATTATTATTATTTTTTTATCAGCATGAATTAGATTGAGCAATAAAAGCCCCACTTTTATTCCATTGGCTGGGATCCGCACTATGCAGCTATTGCATTGCGTATTTTTCACTGGCTGTCCACTGGTTTAAAAAACAATGATTGATAGGCATCTTAAACTTCTTGAATTCAACCATTATTGGTTTCAAATACACATTTAGATTTGTGAACAACACAACCACAATCCGTAAGGCGCAAATAGCTAAATGAGAGAGCAGCAGTGTGCTTCACATCAATGCACTATGTAGATATCAATAATAAGTGATATCCGTATCGCTGTAGACTACACCACTGCTGTCATCCTTACCTCCAAACGTTTATTCAAATTGGATAATCTTTTGATCCCGACAGCAGAGTATCAAAGATTTTTTTTTGCAAACATCCTTTCTGAATTTAAAAGTAATCCTCTAAGTAATCATCTAGTTTTCGAAAAGTATCTGTAATCTGATTAAAATATTTTTGCTGGTAACATAACGGATTACAGTTAACGTTTTTTTGTAATCCCTTACTCCCCAAACTTGATTGTAACTAATCTTATGAATGACTGATTGTCTACTCGTTATGACTACAAGAAACAGCTGATGCATTGATTTTCTTAGTCAATCTCACTCAGATATAATATAAACAATTGCAAACATTTCTATCCACCCTATGGCAAAATGTTTATAATTGCAGGAAATTAGCTGTAAAATAATGTCTATTTTGAGGAAGTGTATACTGGTTACGGCGTCTCAAAATGGACAAACAGTACTATTGCTGCTTTTTTTCTCGTTTTTCAAGCGATGGTCTTTTAATTGAGTAGGCGTCAGCATGCTTCAGTTTGGCTGGCGCCTAGCCGAGCTCGGGTAAGTGAACCGAACAAACTTGTGTGCTTGCATACTCCCTTAAAAGACCTGTCGTTAATTTTGACGTTTTTGTTTGGTGCAGCATTTCTCAAGTCAGAAAATGTGCATCACTTCATTGAAGAACCCCTACTGTTGACCAATCGCCGACGAGGGGGCGTAGACTTCGGCTACCAGACTTCGTTCGGCTACCAGACTTCGTTCGGCTACCAGACTTCGTTCGGCTACCGGCTACCAGACTTCGTTTGGCTACCAGACTTCGTTCGGCTACCAGACTTCGTTCGGCTACCAGACTTCGTTCGGCTACCAGACTTCGTTCGGCTACCAGACTTCGTTCGGCTACCAGACTTCGTTCGGCTACCAGACTTCGTTCGGCTACCAGACTTCGTTCGGCTACCAGACTTCGTTCGGCTACCGACTTCGGCTACCGACTTCGGCTACCGACTTCGGCTTGCCTCGAGAAAAAATGTTGTGTGCCCGAACAGCCGGAAAAACAGACATAGACATGTACTCTCTTTTCTATTCCCATACTTACTTACACTGGTAATAGTGCCTTGCCTTCTGATAGGCTAAGTGAAAGTTTCACTATATTGATTATGCCAATCAAATCCTCTCAGATTTTCACGTGCTTAGTGTCTAGGGGTCCATTTGGGATTGGGACATGACTATCTGTTGGATAGAACGGGGAATCATGTCAGCTTTATTTCTTTTCTTTCTGCAATGCTCTGAACACAACCCTATTGTAACCAACTCACATCTGTTCAGCTCTGACCTTCTCCTTCCCCTATCCCCAATCTGATTGGTCGAGATCCAGACAGTGCTTAGCAACCCAGGGAGTTCTGACCAACCCGAACCAGCCCTTGTAAGGACAGAATGAGTGTTTATGTTATGTCTCCCCTGGCTGAGTTTTAATGGAGCTTTCTAGGAAGGAGATTACATTTGATACTGTTATACAGTACTTCCTTTAAAAACATGTAGTACATTAGGAGGAAGTATTTTCTCTTGTTTTAGTGGTCAAAATATCAGATTTTAGGATGTGAGCTTGTTTTACTGCTGTAATGTGGTGAAACTTTAAACAGAGTTTAACTGATTGGAGAAAGGCTTATAAACAGCCCAGTATCTCAGGATAGGCAAGGCACCGGAACAGTGAAAGCCTCTTTCTCTCTCTCTCTCTCTCTCTCTCTCTCGCTCTCTCTCTCCCTCTCCTCTCAGGGCTTTGGAAACAAATGTTTACATTGCCAAAGCAAGTGGAATAGACAATAAACAAAAGGGAAATAAACTCTGTCCTACACAGAGCAGTGTACTGGAGAGCTCCATATATTACAGAGAGATCATGTTTTAGTCACAGTCATCCATAAACCTCTCTTCTCTCTCTCTCTCTCTCTCTCTCTCTCTAGTCAGTAGCAGGAGGTCTGTTTCTTGTAGTTGTGGCAAGGGGAGTGGCTGACCTTCATGCTGAGAGGTCACAGAGGAGGAGCCCCATGGATGAGAAGGTGACAGATGGAGGGAGGAACGGAGAGGAGCCCCATGGGAGTAAGGCAGATACAACCCATATTTATGTTTATTTATTTTCCCCTTTGTACTTTAACTATTTGCACATTGTTACAACACTGTATACAGACATAATATGACATTTGAAATGTCTTTTTTTATTTTGGAACTTCTGTGAGTGTAATGTTTACTGTTAATTTGTATTGTTTATTTCTGTTTAGTTTACTATCTACTTCACTTGCTTTGGCTATGTTAACATATGTTTCCCATGCCAATAAGGCCCTTGAATTGAATTGAAATTTAGAAGGAGAGGAGCCCTCTGGATAAGGTCTATGGGAGGGGAGGCAGTGGAGAGAGAGGTGAAATATTGTCTATGTACCGATTATTCACCCTTTTCACAATAACACAATAAAATGTGAAGAAATCACATGGATGTGTAGACTCTTTTTATAGGCACTATCTCAATACCTAATATTGATCAAATTACATTAATTGGAGCTAATTACACTCACTTGAGTATCTGACATAGGCTTTGAAAAGGCACCTACAAATACCTGTCTACCAGTCACAGCAAGTGCTGCAAAGCTTTCTTGACTTGGACATACATGTTTGCAGACACATGGATAACCTTTGTTTAACCAACTAAACAGCTGCTCTTAGTGAATGTGTTTGGAGTTTCCTTTCTAGCTAATGTTAGAGTTTACTCTTCCAATTATAATGTCAAAATAACGAAAAACGTTGTTTAAAAACGTTTTAAAATGTTGTTTACTTCATCTTGCGATTACAATTCACCTGATAATAAAAAAAGACGTGTGGGGGAAAAAAACTGTATTAGATCTACATGAGTGCCTACGGAGTAGATCGGAATCTCCTGCTGTGTGTTATGACAATAATGGAACATGTTGTCTAGTTTCTCTTTATCTGCTTCCAGGTCAGTGTGAAAGGGCGGGGTCAGTGGTGTCAGAGGGTCAGGAGGGCTGGGTCGACCTCCACTACAACCAATTAGACCCCTCGGAACCAAATCAGGTCTCCGTCCACCAAAACCAGAACTGGACACAGACTCAACTAGATGATTGTCAGAGGTTTGGATGTGACTCCATCGAACAAGACTCTTTAAACAGCAATAGGGAGGAAGAGGAGGAGGAGGAGGAGGAAGATGGTGATAGAAAGATGAAGGGAGAGGAAGATGATGATGATGTGATGGTGGAAGAAGAGGAGGAGGACAGCAGTGTGACTCGTGGCCAATCACCCGACACTCCTATGACTGACTTCTCCTTCTTAGACACAGGTAAGATGACACTCAGGACTTATTTATTCATTCAGGTCTGTATATACATACTCATGTACAGTTGTTATATCATATCACGTGCGATATTGCAAGTAATTCTTGGACTTACCTGTATATTTACCTGTACAGTTAATGTAACCATGCAAAATATGTTCATTTAACCAGTCTGTCTTAAGTAAACTATTATTACCCTCACTCATATCATACGCATTTTTAGCTATTGAAGTATTTCTCTGCCATCGACCTGTATAGTATAGTTAACCATCCACATCTACCAATGTATAGTGTACATATTCAGCCAACCACTCATACTATGCAATGTCTTAATATAGCTTTTTTAGCACTCCAGACTTCTTGTATTTCTATACTTTTTCACACTGTCACTCTGTGTATCATGTATCGTGTATCTGTCTTTTGTGTATTTTCGTTCTGGCATTTTGCACCTGCCCTATGTTTTGTTGTAGCTGCTTGACAAAGAAAGTTCCCCTCAGTGATCAATAAAGTACCTATCTATCTATGACGCGCACACACACACACACACACACAGAAAATCTATCACTTTTACATGGATCAGTTTTATTGGGTACCATTGATCAGGAGGAGGCAGAGACTAGTCAATTCTATTGAGTAAACTGTGTGTGTTTGTGGCCGCGGTTGAAGGTCTGGGTTTCTCAATCAGCTGGGCTTACGTGTGTGTGTGTGTGTGTGTGTGTGTGTGTGTGTGTGTGTGTGTGTGTGCGCGCTAACCCTGTTAATCGGTCAGCAGATCAGATTTGTGGCATACAGCCCGGGGCACACAGTGATGTCAGAGCACCACATGAGCTACAGTCGGGGAGAGGGGGAGAGGTGAAGGAGAGTGGTTCAGCAAGGATGGGGACAGAAGGAGAAGAAGAGGTAGATAGACAGGGGAAGAGGTTAATAGAAGTCAGGGAGAAGAAGGGACGACTGTAAGGAGTCAGCGGAGAGGTAAAGTGATTGAGAGGAGTTTGAGGATCTGTAAGTGTTCTTCTGTTTATCTCATTTGGGTGTGGTGCCCGTCCCATAACACACACTCTGGGTAAGACATCTAAATAACTAACAGTTGCCACTGGGTGGTGGCTTTTGTGTTGTTTGCCATTGTGATGTTGTTAGTAATTGTAGCCAAATGTGCTAGCCTGTGATGTGAGCTCTGTGTATCATTGTGCTAGCCTGTGATGTGAGCTCTGTGTATCATTGTGCTAGCCTTTGTCCATCCCTTGTTCTAGCCTTTAGTTTGGCTAACAACAATGCTCACTGTTGTGTGTGTGCGTGTGTATGTCGGTTTAAGGGCTCAATTGTGCATTATACTATGAATGTCATGTCACTACCAACCAAATTCATGTCCCACCATGGGATAATAAAATCTTTATTGACTTGTCAGGACTTGGGATTGCTCAGACGGGCGTATGGTTTCCACAGAACAGAATTACAAACAGAAAAGTACTTAGCGAGAGTGTGTGTAATCGCTCAGTAGGTAGAGATTTTGGTCAGTCTGGCTTTTTACTGGCTCACTGTCTGATTTTTATAACAGGTTACTTTGATGTTTGATGTAATCTCTCTCTCTTTGTCTTGTCCCTTTCTCTATCCTCTCCCTCTCTGTGTCTCCAGAGACTACATATCCCATCAGCCCCGAAGCAGGTAGTCCCGACGAACCCTCCTACAGTGACCCTGAAGGGGAGACGCACACCTCCTCTACCAGAGGACCTACCACCTCCACCACAGAGCCTACCACCTCCACCACAGAGCCTACCACCTCCACCACAGAGCCTACCACCTCCACCACAGAGCCTACCACCTCCACCACAGAACCTACCACCTCCACCACAGAACCTACCACCTCCACCAGAGGACCTACCACCTCCACCAGAGGACCTACCACCTCCACCAGAGGACCTACCACCTCCACCAGAGGACCTACCACCTCCACCACAGAGCCAACCACCTCCACCACAGAACCTACCACCTCCACCAGAGGACCTACCACCTTCACAAAAGAGACTACCTCCTCCACCACAGAGCCTAGCCCTGCCCTCCTGGCCACCCTACAGGAGCTAGGGGAATGTAAAGATCACTCCGACTTTCCTCAGCGCCTCCATCAGGTGTGTGCCCTCCATTCTCCATTCTATATATTGTATTTCTACCTGCCTGTGCTGTTCTCAAGTGAACATTAATCTGGCAGCCTGATGTAGGTGTGGTTCTCTTTGTGGTTAGCTGTGATTCCTCACTATATATACAAAAGTATGAGGACACCCCTTCAAATTAGTGGATTCAGCTATTTCAGCCACACCCGTTGCTGACAGGTGTATAAAACCGAGCACACAGCCATGGAATCTCCATAGACAAACATTGGCAGTAGAATGGCCTTATTGAAGAGCTCAGTGACCTTCAATTTGGCACCGTCATAGGATGCCAGTTTGTTACATTTCTGCCCTGCTAGAGCTGCCCCGGTCAACTGTAAGTGCTGTTATTGTGAAGTGGAAACGTCTAGGAGCAACAACGGCTCAGCTGTCCTCTGTTGCAACACTCACTACTGAGTTTCAACGTTGCCTTTGGAAGCAACGTCAGCACAAGAACTGTTTGTTAGGAGCTAACCAATGGGTTTCCATGGCCGAGCAGGCGCACACAAGCCTAAGATCACCATGGGCAATGCCTAGCGTCGGCTGGAGCGGTGTAAAGCTCGCCTCCATTGGACTCTGGAGCAGTGGACACGCGTTCTCTGGAGTGATGAATCATGCTTCACCATCTTGCAGTCCGGCAGAAGAATCTTGGTTTGGCGGATGCCAGGAGAACGCTACCTGCCCGAACGCATAGTGCCAACTGTAAAGTTTGGTGGAGGAAGTTTTGTTATGGTTTGGGCTAGGCCCCTTAGTTCCAGTGAAGGGAAATCTTAATGCTTTCCTGTTTCAGCATGACAATGCTCCCTTGCACAGAACCCTGACCTCAACCCCATCGAACAGCTTTGGGATTAATTGAGCCAGGCCCAATCGGCCAACATCAGTGCCCAACCTCACTAATGCTCTTGTGGCTGAATGGAAGCAAGTTCCCGCAGCATGGTTACAACATCTAGTGGAAAGCCTTCCCAAAAGAGTGAGGGCTGTTACAGCAGCAAATGGTGGAACTGACTCCATATTAATGCCCATGATTTTGGAATGAGATGAGGTGTCTACATACTTTTGGTAATGTAGTGTATTTTGAACACACACGCACACACATGCACATACACACACAGCCATTACAGTGTATGTGAGTGTGGTATAATCCCTGTCATTATGATACACACAGCCTCTCCACAGAGCTCTGTGTGAAGGGAAGTGAAAAAGTGTTGTTGTCTAGTCCCTCCTCCACCAGTAGGGCACTGTTGTCATTTCTGATCAGACCCTATGCACAGATCTGAGAGGATTGGACCGGTGCAATCAATATGGTAATAGCGCCACCTTGCCCTCTGATAGGCTAGGTGAAAGTTTCACTATATTGATTATGCTCTCAGATCTTCACATTCGCATAGGGCAGTGGTTCCCAAACTAGGGGCCGTGACCCCATGTGGGGTCGCCTAATATGAAAAAGTTGTCACGGGGAAATTTCTAAAATCCTGAAAAAAAATTACATAAAATACTAAACAAATGATTTACTGTATATTATAATATCGTCTTTGTATCTCAAAATCATTGTAATGTGGTTAACCTTAAAAATCTAAATGAAAATTATTCAACTCTAAAGGATACAATTGAACCAGAAAGCACCCTTAGATCATGTAAAAATTCTGCACTTGACCGGTGAACCCGTAGGCCCTATGAAACACACTATTGCAGAGACTGATATTACCGGCTCCAATTGATATGGTGAAAGCAGCGTGTGGGGAGGGAAGAAGCACAGAAACTCACACCAATACCTTTGTCAGATAACAATATTGAATGAAGAATTTATGCTATTGCTAGCAATCAAGAGGAAACTAACGACTCAAAAACTACCATATGGATGCATTGTATGATACACCGAGAGCAACTTAGCGACAAAAGAGCTGAGCAGAGAACTCAGAGATATACTGCAGCAGTTAACTTCGATTGTAAACTACATCAAACCACATCCGCTGCTTACATGCCTGTTCTCAAAACTGTGGAGATATGGGATCAAAGCATTTCACACCAGGGCTTGGTGGTTGTCGAGGGGGAGTGTTGGAAAGATTTTTGGAATTGAGAGAGGAACTGTTGTCATTCACAATGGACTTGGTTGACTTTCTGTGTAATGAAAAGAAAATGTGTCTCCTTGCCAATGTAACAGACATATTTGGAAACTGAACACAAGCATGCAGGGGAAATACAAAAACATTCCACAGATGAGTGACCGAATCCATGGATTCAGAGGAAAGAATGTTTCTAACAGACAACAGCAGCAGTAATTGTTCCACACCAGAGATGACTGCTCACCTCCAACGCTTGGAAGAGCACTTTGGGATCTACTTCCCAATCCGTTTCACTGTGATCCTGGCTCAGTTGACATGCCGGTTAGTGAAATCAAACAGCTGATTGAGCTGTCATGTGACCGAATGCATTCACGGGTCACTATGGAGGAGTTTTGGTTCTTGCCTCACTGGGAATACCCTGCCGTCTCTGCTTTAATGGCGCATTCAAAACAACTTAGAACTTGGAAATCTCTGACTTCAGTGCGTTCAACACAACTGGGAACTCGAAAAAAGAACTTGCTCTGACAAGGGGAGAAAAAAAAAACGCTTTAAACGGTCATCCAACTCGGAATTCCAACTCGGGAACTCAGGCCTCTTTCTAGAGCGCCGACTTTCCGACCTGAAGATCACTGACGTTATGATTTGACCTCGTATTTTTCAGAATTCCCAGTTGTCTTGAAAACACCGTAAAACTCATGGTACCATTCGCCCGCTCATATATGTGTGAGGCTGGATTCAGGGCTTTCTTCTGCATTAAAACAAAATATCGATCCTGCAGAGATGAGGTGTGCACTGTCGACCACGCCCCCTGACTTTGAGAAGCTCCGACGCAACATGTATCAAGCACACCCATCTCATTAGTGGTGGTGATATGAGACATTATGTTAGACTAATTTGCAATTGACTGTCATAGCCCCACATTAAAAGTATATGATGGTGAGTTGAGAATACAATCAGTAATACTGTTAGAATGTTCTTCAATTGGGGGTGGCAGGTAGCCTAGCGGTTAGAGCGTTGGGCCAGTAACCAAAAGGTCGCTGGTTCGAATTACCGAGCCAACGAGGTGAAAAACCTGTCTGATGTGTCCTTGAGCAAGGCACTTAACCCTTATTTGCTCCAGGGGCTGACCCTGTAGGTAGGCTGTCGTAAATAAGAATTAGCTCTTAACTGACTTGCCTAGTTAAATAAAGGTTAAATCAAATTTTAAAAGTTAACATTGGCTGTTAATTATATATTTTTTTTTCACATGGTTGGGGTCACAAGAATTTTCAGATATCAAAATGGGGTTGTGGGACAAAAAGTTTTGGGAAGCCCTGGCATAGGGGGTAGGGTCTAGGGGTCCATTTGGGATTGGGACATGACTATCTGTTGGATAGAACGGGGAATCATGTCAGCTTTATTCATTTTCTTTCTGCAATGCTCTGAACACAACCCTATTGTAACCAACTCTGTTGACCTCTGACCTTCTCCTTCCCCTATCCCCAATCTGATTGGTCGAGATCCAGACAGCGCTTAGTTCTGACCAGCCCTTGTAAGGACAGAATGAGTGTTTGTTATGTCTCCCCTGGCAGAGTTTTAATGGAGCTTTCTAGGAAGGAGATTACATTTGATACTGTTATACTATGAAAACATGTAGTACATGAGGAGGAAGTCTTATTTGCTCTCTCTCACTGCTCCCTCGTTCTCTCTTTCCTCTGCACTCTCTCCCCTGCACTCTCTCTCACTCCCTCCCTCGTTCTCTCTCTCCCCTGCACTCGCTCTCACTCCCTCCCTCGTTCTCTCTCTCTCCTGCACTCTCTCCCTCATTCTCTCTCTCCCCTGCACTCTCTCTCACTCGTTCTCTCTCTCTCCTGCCCTCTCTCTCACTCGTTCTCTCTCTCTCCTGCACTCTCTCTCCCTCATTATCTCTCTCTCCTGCACTCTCTCTCACTCGTGCACTCTCTCTCACTCGTTCTCTCTCTCCCCTGCACTCTCTCTCACTTGTTCTGTCTCTCTCGTGCACTCTCTCACTCGTTCTCTCTCTCCCCTGCACTCTCTCTCACTCGTTCTCTCTCTCTCGTGCACTCTCTCTCACTCGTTCTCTCTCTCTCGTGCACTCTCACTCGTTCTCTCTCTCTCCTGCACTCTCTCTCCCTCATTCTCTCTCTCCCCTGCACTCTCTCTCACTCGTTCTCTCTCTCATGCACTCTCTCTCACTCGTTCTCTCTCTCTCGTGCACTCTCTCACTCGTTCTCTCTCTCTCCTGCACTCTCTCTCCCTCATTCTCTCTCCCCTGCACTCTCTCTCACTCGTTCTCTCTCTCTCGTGCACTCTCTCACTCGTTCTCTCTCTCTCCTGCACTCTCTCTCCCTCATTCTCTCTCCCCTGCACTCTCTCTCACTCGTTCTCTCTCCCCTGCACTCTCTCTCACTCGTTCTCTCTCTCTCCTGCACTCTCTCTCACTCGTTCTCTCTCTCTCCTGCACTCTCTCTCACTCCCTCCCTTTTTCTCTCTCTTGCACACATGTAGGCCTATTTATATAAATGGAGCAATCCATATTTATATAAATGTATTGTTACTTGCAACAAAGAAGAGAGAGAAAGTGCCAGAAAGATCAGTGGGTTGTTACCGCCCCTCACTTGATTAGAAATGCGAGCGCTCATGCCCTCTCTCTCACACACTCTCTCTCTCTTCTCTTCTATTATGTTCTCTTCTCTTCCTCTCTCTCTCTCTCTCTCTCTCTATCCTCCCCCCATCCCGTTTCTGTCCACTTCAGTCAGCAGGAGAACAATAACAACAGTCACTAGAGAGGTAGAGTCTGACACACACACACCGCTGCTGCTTTGTCAGGCTGTGGAGCTCGCCTCACCTCCCTCTAGCTACAGGTGGGAAGGGGGAACTTTGGAAACTACAAATGAAACTGTGATCAAGAAGGATTTCAAATACTTTTCCAGCTGTTTCCTGTATTTTCCACTGTGTCCATGGAGATTAGCAGGGTTTCTCTGGCTTACCGACATTGTTCGTGTGTGTTTACCTTGTTTACATGATTCTGTCTCAGGGTCAAAGTCATAATAGTTTCATTATTATTCCGTATTAGGCTATATACTTATTTTAACTTATTGATAGTACAGTTGATAGTAACACGGTATGTTCTGGGTGACTAGAATGTAAAAGCAGTGTCTAAATGAATGTACTTGTTAACCTTTAACCCCTCTCTTCTCTGTGTCCCTCTGCAGATAGCTGAGGCCTTTGTCCTCCAGGAAGATTGTATCCTTATCACTCGTGTGTGCGTGCATGAGAGAGAGAGAGAGAGAGAGAGAGAGAGAGAGAGAGAGAGAGAGAGAGAGAGAGAGAGAGAGAGAGAGAGAGAGAGAGAGAGAGAGAGAGAGAGAGAGAGAGAGAGAGAGAGAGAGAGAGAGAGAGAGAGAGAGAGAGAGAGAGAGAGAGAGAGAGAGAGAGAGAGAGAGAGAGAGAGAGAGAGAGCTAACAAACACACGATCTCTCTGTAATATATGGAGCGCTCCAGTACACTGCTCTGTGTAGGACAGAACCAGCTAGAGACATGATGGACCACACAGATAAGACCAATAAACGATAGATAGAAACATAACTATCACCCATACAAAGCTATTGGTTCAGAAGGAGAAAGAAAATATGTTTACAAGTCTGTTCCCTTCCTCTACACGTAGCCAATGAAGTGTAGCACTCATTCACACACACAGCACAAGGATTCCCACACGTTATCATGTACACTGAGTGTATTAAACATTACCAAGACCTGCTCTTTCCATGACGTAGACTGACCAGGTGAAAGATATGACCCCTTATTGATGTCACCTCACTGTAAATTCACTTCAATCAGTGTAGATGAAAGGTTAAAGAAGGATTTTTAAGCCTTGAGACATGGATTGTGTATGTGTGCCATTCACAGGGTGAATGGGTAAGACAAAATATTAAAGTTCCTTTGAATGTGGTATGGAGGATGGGAGATGAGGAAATGTTGGACGGGCAAGGAGGCATGGCTGAGTCAAATAGGAATCCTGACTTAATAAAGTGGTGATTTAAGCACAGCCATGTGCTTCTTGTCAGTACAACCACATCATCAACTTTAAGGGACATGGGCAGCTGTGAGGAGGGTTTATTCTCCAGGTCTTCAACCATTTTCAAGAACTTGGGGTTAGCCCCACAGAGAGAGAACTGCTCCATAAAGTAACTAACTTTGGCATTCCGGATAGCCTGAGTGCACTTATTTCTCCTTTGCCTGAACAAGCGTGTACCGAGCCTTTCGCCAAATGCAATTCTTGAGGTGGAGTAACTCTGCAAGATCACGGTCGAACCAGGGGCTGAACCGGTTTTTAATTCTCATGTTCTTTATGGGGGCATGTATGTTAACAATACCACTGAAAATATAAAAAAAGAAAGTCCAAGCGTCTATGACAAATTAGGATAGGTCGTTTCACTGAGCAGCCATTACGAACACAGGCTGCAAAACAGTGATCACTAAGGTCATTACAGAAAACACCAGACTGATACCGCTCAGGATTATTTGTGAGGATAACATCGAGGAGAGTAGCCTTTTCTGGGTGTTTGGAGTCATACTTTGTGGGATTGGTAACAATCTGAGAAAGATTTAGGGAGTCCCATTGCTTTAGGACTTGGTCAGGTGGTTTAAGCATGTCCCAGTTTAGGTCACCTAGCAGGACAAATTCAAACTTAGTGTAAGGGGCCAGGAGAGAGCTATAGGCCGGTGGGGTACAGGCCGGTGCTGATGGAGGACGATAAAACCCAGCAACAGTCAACAAAGAGCTATTTGAAAGTTTAATACTTAAAACCAGCCATTCAAATTGTTTGGGGACAGACTTGGTGGAGACAACTGAGCACTGAAGGTGATCCTTGGTGAAGATTGCCACTCCCCCACCTTTTGGAATATCTGTCTTGCAGTATTCAAAACACTCTTCCTTAACCAGGTCTCAGTAATGACCAACACATCTGGATTGGAGCTGTGAACCAACGCTTTATCCATTTTAGCTAATAAGCTTCTAGTGTTAACGTGAAGAAAACCCAGGCTTTTACGAGAGCAGAAATCAGTGAAGCAGATATCAGAGCAGAATTGGGGCTAGCAACAGTAGATGGGCCAGGGTGTACATGCACATTTCCAGATATCAACAGTAATACAACCAAGGCATCAGAGGACAGGGAGAGCTCTGCAGTATTGATTTATGACATTTGAATGTGCATTAGATGGCAACAAGATCATATTGTACAGCAGTTTCATCAGGTAACATGAATACAAAGCCGGCGGGAGGTGGTTAGAATTTTGATATCTCTGTTAGTGCTTGTTGAGTGCTGTGTGTTTATTGCTGCTAATCTCTTTATATTCTGTGGGGACATTCTCTATCTACTCTCACTCACTCACTCACTCACTCACTCACTCACTCACTCACTCACTCACTCACTCACTCACTCACTCACTCACTCACTCACTCACTCACTCACTCACTCACTCACTCACTCACTCACACTCTCTCCTGAAAACCCCACCCTCCCTCTTATCTTTCCGTCTCTCGTTATCTTTTGCTCGCCATTCTTTTCCCTCCCCTTCATTCCCAAAGTGTACACTCGTTCACTCCCCCTCATGGATTAAAAGCATTGTCTGGTTTGTGTGGTTGACTCAAGTGGTTTGTTTGTCTCGTTATGTTGTAGGACCCTCACACCAGACACACCTACTCTTTATTCACCAATGATCTCGTTTGTATTACAAACCAATGACTGAATGATGTAGGCAGATTAGTCATATTGAGGGTGTGTGTGTGTGTGTATGTGTGTGTGTGTGTGTGTGTGTGTTTGTGTTTCCTTAACCCTGTGTTGACCAGATGAGCGAGCAGTGTGGTGTGTTCAGATAGAGAGACTCTACCAACAGAGACTACTACACAACTTGACAACACTGCAGGAACACTGGGGTAACACTCTCTCTCTCTCTCTCTCTCCCTTTCCCCTTCTCCATCTCTCCCTCTCTCTCTCCATCTCTCTCTCTCTCTCTCTCTCTCTCCATCTCCCTCATTCTCTGTCTCTCCTTTCAGCCATTAGATGTCCCCTTTCTGGGTGTGTTTATGCTGTGTCATGCTTACTTCCTCCCTCTGACCTCTGACCTCTGTTCTTCCAGAGAGGCGGTGTAGGTCAAACAGTCAGGGAGAGATGAACAGTAACACTGACCTGGCTGCTCAGCAACTGGACAGACTCGCGCACATCTGCAAAACACACCAACGGTGTGTGTGTGTGTGTGTGTGTGTGTGTATGTATTTGAAATGGGTCTTTAGATGTGGTCCTTTACAGCTCAGTACAGGTAAAAGTTGCAGTATAACAAGGAAAGACCACCTTACACATTTAATATTTAATGGGAAATGTTAAGAAGCAGGTACAGTGATGTACATCGACACACCTGTGTCTCTCCCAGGTAGTGTGTGTGTGTGTGTGTGTGTACAATTACAGCGGTGATGGTTTAAACATGGCCCTTTGGTGTTGCTGCACTTTCAGTCATTTGAGCTGCAGCGTTGCTAGAGTTTCAGACACACACACACACACACACTGAAAAAGCTTGGTCACCTATCTTAGCCTTGGTTACTCAGAGACCTTTCTTCAATCACAGAGGAGGAAAGTGACATCACTAACTGACTTCCTCTCTCTCGCTCTCTCTCTCTCACAGACCCAGTCCTGGAGCAGAGAAGGTAAGGTCCTCTGTCTAGCATTGACATGATAGGATTGTAGAGGTCCTCTGTCTAGCATTGACATGATAGGATTGTAGAGGTCCCCTGTCTAGCATTGACATGATAGGATTGTAGAGGTCCTCTGTCTAGCATTGACATGATAGGATTGTAGAGGTCCTCTGTCTAGCATTGACATGATAGGATTGTAGAGGTCCTCTGTCTAGCATTGACATGATAGGATTGTAGAGGTCCTCTGTCTAGCATTGACATGATAGGATTGTTGAGGTCCTCTGTCTAGCATTGACATGATAGGATTGTAGAGGTCCTCTGTCTAGCATTGACATGATATGATTGTAGAGGTCCTCTGTCTAGCATTGACATGACATCATTGTAGAGGTCCTCTGTCTAGCATTCACAGTATTCAGTACTTTGCTCGAGCTGGTTTGAATGTAAGTTGTTGATATTGGTCCTCATTGTGCATGGGCGTTCACTCTGCTTTCCCCTCTGTGTGTGTGTGTAGTGTGAGGCTGTGGACTCTGTCTCTATGCGTGTTGAAGATAGACTTCCTTCACGCAGCTCAGGTAAGTGTGTGTGTTTGACCTGTCCAATCAGCCAGTTGCAGGCTCTGAGCCTAGAAGGAGTTCATCAGTGCAGGATCAGTGTCTGTTACTCTGTACATGTTTGCTGAGCGGTTCTAGAGAGGCAGCTGACCTGTCAATTATTAAACAGGACATTTACAATCTCTCTCTCTCTCTCTCTCAGAAATGTCCTTGTTTTTGAAAGAAAAGCAATGTAGCAGTGTAGACATTGTTGTAAATTAATATTGTAGCTGGAAGCTGATTTTTTATGGAATATCTACATAGGTGTACAGAGGCCCATTATCAGCAACCATCACTCCTGTGTTCCAATGGCACGTTGTGTTAGCTAATCCAATCATTTTAAAAGGCTAATTGATCATTAGAAAACCCTTTTGCAATTATGTTAGCACAGCTGAAAACTGTTGTGCTGATTAAAGAAGCAATAAAACTGTCCATCTTTAGACTAGTTATGTATCTTGAGCATCAGCATTTGTGGGTTCGATTACAGGCTCAAAATGGCCAGAAACATAACTTTCTTCTGAAACTCGTCAGTCTATTCTTGTTCTGAGAAATTAAGGCTATTCCATTGCCAAGAAACTGAAGATCTAGGACAACGCTGTGTACTACTCCCTTCACAGACTAGCGCAAACTGGCTCTAACCAGAATGGAAAGAGGAGTGGGAGGCCCCGGTGCACAACTGAGCAAGAGGACAAGTACATTAGAGTGTCTAGTTTGAGAAACAGACACCTCACAAGTCCTCAACTGGCAGCTTCATTAAACAGTATCCGCAAAACACCAGTCTCAACGTCAGCAGTGAAGAGGCGACTCCAGGATGCTGGCCTTCTAGGCAGAGTTGCAAAGAAAAAGCCATTGTGTTCTATCAAGGCCTGGTTTCACTTTCACAACCCAGGCGTGACTACACACACACACACACACTTAAGTTAGAAAGCTCAATGTCAGTGTTCCGGAGGCTGGATTAGTGAGGAGAGTATAACTCTTTTATACGGATCTGATAAATATTTTCACATTGAATAAATATTTGGATCTGAGGGACAACTTGTCCTCGCTCTGTTTCCGTTTGAGTGGGTTTGTGTGTGGCTCTATAGTGGATATGAGAGAGAGGGTGTAGACAGTAAATGGGATGTGTTCCGATGACATGAAGTACCTTTATAAAACAGCAGCTAAACGAGGAAGGTGTTGTGGATAATTAGTTTAGGAGATCTAGGTGTGTTGAGAAAGGTGTTGTTAATAATTAGTTTAGGAGATCTAGGAGGTGTATTAAGAAAGGTGTTGTTAATAATTAGTTTAGGAGATCTAGGTGTATTGAGAAAGGTGTTGTGAATAATTAGTTTAGGAGATCTAGGAGGTGTATTGAGGATGGTGAGGACCAGTGATTCCTGCTCTGTTACTGATATAGGTTATACAGTGGACTGTTCTGGAGAGGAGATGAGTCTGGGGGCTTTGGATGTTTAGGGGACTGTATAGGGAGAGCCTGAGGGGGGGGGGGGGGAAACTTCTAACACTTTTTCCATGTCGCTCTCTCTCTCTCTCTTTTATCATTGGTCGGTTAGTTGCGTGTGCATCAGGGATGGAGGAGGACCATAAGGTAACAGACTCCACCCTCTCCCAGAGCATCTACCCAATCAAATCAGCCTCAGCCCTGATGAACAGCCACTGCTCCAATGACTTTGCAGCTCTGGCCGTGGCACAGGACTGCAGAGACTCCAAGGGGATTGGGGGTTTCCATAGAGACTATCTTATTGACGGCTCCCTTGCCAACGGGGAAGAGAGGGAGGGCAGGGCTGAGTTCACAGACTCTCAGAGCGAAGGAACAGGACAGCAGACGGAGAGAGAGATGGACCACACCACTCAGGAGGGGTGCGCTGGGTCTGACCCTCCTACGGATGGTGAAATGAGCCGATCCAAGCCTGAGGAGAGGCAGGGAGGAGAGGAAGAACAGGAGGTGGAAGAAGCAGAGGAGGCCTTGGCATTGGATGAAGAGGTGGTGGAGAGGGATAGCAATGTGTGTCTTAAAGCTCTTCTAGAGGAGATCTTAGTCTTGGCAGTGAAGGAGCAGCACACACTGGTGGAGGTGCAGCAGCAGGAGAACCAGGTTGAGTATGATCAGGAAGAGGACATTCTTGGAGTGGAGAGTATCAGAGATGGAGCAGCTTCTCTCGACGACCCGGCCAAAGGCATCACAGTGGAGGTGGTGAGTGGGAGAGAAACCGTTTATCTGAACAAAGTGATTTTATGCTCTGTTCACATCAGTTTGAACTACAACCTGTGCATGAGGGTGAATGTGTGCATATGTTTGATCAGTCAGATGTAACCGTTCTTGATGCCACCTCATCCCAACTCTCTGTGCCAGATCAATACTGCTCTACACAACTAGACACACAATGCCCTCTATACCCAGGTAGAGCCGGAATGGCGCCACAGTCGCTGGAGTCTAATGGCATTATATAGCCATTTTGTTGGAAATGAGTGTTCCCTAGGCAGTGTGTTGGAGTGGCTGCTCAGAGGAGTGGCCCATAAACCACATCCGGCTGTTAGTCCAGCTTTTACTGTAAGAGAGAGAAACTTTTGTGCACAGATGCAATGTGAGTTTTCTGGTTACCCAAACCCCCCCCCCCCCTCCCCCATCCTGTTGTTATGTAGTATATCAAAGTGAAGGAATAGTGGTGATTGTTGTGGACGATGTCTCTTCCTGTGTGAGAGAGGGTAAGAGCCAGTAACTAGCAAGCAGACAGTGTTGGGTCCTCATTATGGGGAGGGGGGTTGAAACTCATTTACTGCATTTCTATACAATTACAATTTTAAAATGCTATTTGGGGAACAGCAAAAACAAGCCCAGCCATCATCACCTTGGCTGCTGTACAGTAGGCTCATTCACCTCAGTCCATCTACAAACACAGCCTATAAGCTATACAATTGTAATGTTATACCCCTGAAAGGGGGAGGGGGGGTATGATCAATTATTCACACTGACGCGTAACATTGACTAAATGAAAACGTATGATATTTTTAGAACTATTATTTGCATTTTAATGTAGGCCTATAGGGGAGATGTTCATATTTAAATATTTCTTTAAACTCCTAACTTGGTTTGGTTAGGTTAGTACAGATTTTCACAGGGCACCTAACATGGGGCCCATATCCAAAGTTTGGGAACCACTGTACTAAAGTCTCTCTACTTACTTTCGCCCTGTATGAATTGCAGCCTCACCACTGAACACCACATCAATGTCTGCCTCAGTAGCCTTCGCTCTGTAAAGCAAAGTTGTGAGAACTTAGTAGCACCTGCTGAGGTAGGCTCCATTTAACAGTAGGTTCTTACTTCATCCTTCTAGCTGGCTAAGTAATACTAGCCAGAGCCCTTCAACGTTACTGCAATAGAAGCAACTTTTTACCAGTTGAACACTCATTCTCCGAACGTCGGTTTTTGTTTGGGGCATGACTGTAGACACAGTAGGAGTCACAAGACGGTTTTAAAATTGCCTTTTGTCCAACAGCTCGTAAAACACTCAACAGTAGCCAACTGCGAGCAGTTTGTTTCACATGTCAGCAACAACAACTGGAACCTAAAGGACACCCACCATGAGCGCCCACTGAATTTGCCCAAGAGGCAAACAAAAGAAACAAACCCACCCAACTTAATGACAGGAAACAAACCCAAAAAATGGAGCAAAACAAAATCAGATAAAGGATTGTGTCTAAAAATCTAACTTGGAAGCGCCAACTAAAGGTGTTAACCCTTCCACATCTATCAAAACAACCAGAGCACTAGGTCAGCCACTCTTATATAGCACCTGGGCCAGCACAGGTGAAACACCTTCCCACTAACGAGACGCCAACCAGCACAGGTGTAACACATACTGACTAACGAGGTGACGCCAATCGGTGCGCCCTACATGGTTACGAGCTATACGTCCAACTTCAAAAAAACATACATGGAAAAACCAAAGCCTGTAACATAGAGGTAGACGCGATTAGATCAAGAATATAATATAGGCGTTGTGAGCTTTCATCAACGCTGGGAGCAATATTTAGATGTTGACCCGTAATATATGTTCTTTATTGTGTACAAAATATACACCGAGTGTACAAAACATTAGGAACACCTGCCCTTCCCATGACATACACTCACCAGGTGAATCCAGGTAAAAGCTATGATCCCTTATTGATGTCACTTGTTAAATCCACATCAGTCAGTGTAGATGAAGGGGAGGAGACAGGTTAAAGAAGGATTTCTAAGCCTTGAAACATGGATTGTGTATGGGTAAGACAAAATATTTAAGTGCCTTTGATCTGAGTATGGTAGGCGCACCAGTTTGAGTGTATCAAGAGTTGCAAAGCTGCTTGGCTTTTTACGCTCAACAGTTTCCTGTATGTATCAAGAACAGTCCACCACCCAAAGGACATCTAGCCAACTTGACATTGCTGTCAACATGGGCCAGGATCCCTGTGGAACGTTTCGACACCTTGTAGAGTCCATGCCCTGACAAATTGAGGCTGTTCTGAGGGCAAAAGGGGGTGCAACTCAATATTAGGAAGGTGTTCCTAATGTTTTGTACACTCAGTACAATACCGGCCACGCATGCTCTATGATTTTGCCTATCCAGATGTGATCAGGACCCGCAGGTTAAAATATCAAAAGCAACTGTGAACCAACTATATTAATTTGGGTGCATGTCAAAACACACATTAAACATGATTGGACAGGTAATTTGTCCTGGGACTTGAACATTGGGTTGTTATGTCTGAATTTCTTCAAGTACAGCTGCTGATTTTGGGACCTGTTCTCTTCACTATTTATATAAACCCCAGCACAAGGTTCACCTGTGTAATGCTCATGCTGTTTAATCAGCTTCTTGATATCCCACACCTGTCAGGTGGATGCTCACTAACAGGGATGTAAACAAATGTGTGCACAACATTTGAGAGAGAGAACGTTTTGTGTGTATGGAACATGGAATCAACACTTAACATGTTGCATTCATATTTTTGTTCAGTGTGGATGATACTATTATGTGTGCTATTTCCCCAGTTGCTGATCTGGCTGTGTCAAAACTACAGCCAGATTGTATAGCTATGCAGGAATCCCTTGCTGATTTAAAAAAGAAATGCATGTTGTTTTGAAACACTCGTTAGAATGTTTCACATGGTGACTGAGGGGGGAATGAGATCAACTGAACGTTGTGACCCTGTAGTTTTTCACCGGTCGTTCATGTCACTAGATCACTTCTTAAGGGGAGACCTGCTGTCACCAGCACCTAAGACAAAGTATCTGAGTTGTGTAGTCAAAATAAAGAGGTTGACATTGGAGTAGTGTACACTGACACCTAGTGGGGATAGCTTGTCTGTGCACTTTGTCACAAGCATACACATCACTGCCCCCTTGTGTGTGTATGTATCCATATACTGTATGTCAGGTGTATGTGTCTGTTGTGTACGGAATGTTTATGGCGTGAGTGGGTGTGTATGCTAACCAGTTGACCTGGCCTGTCCTTCTGACCTCCAGATAACCCCTGCCCCTAGCCTGGTGTCCATCCTGAAGAGGAGGAGGACGAGTGAGTGTGTTGCTGCCTCCTCGACCCCGCACAAACACCCTGCTAAGCGCAGGGTCCGCTTCAAAGTACCTGATGACGGCTTTGACCAAGGTAAGGGTGTGTGGTGTGTATGAGTCAGTATATATGCCAAAAGATGTCTATGATCAAGTGTGTGTGAGTGTGACTGCACAGCATATCGGTTGTGTGTGTGTGTGTCTGCATTCTTACCATGTCACCCTCTCCCCCCTGTCCTCTCCCTCCTCCAGACGAGGTGGGCGGAGACTCGTGCCTGCTCCTCTTCCTGCTCTGCCTGGTCACCGTGGTGATCAGCCTGGGAGGCACAGCCCTCTACTGTGCTCTGGGTGACGCCCACTCCACCGTCTGCACCGACTTTTCTCGGAACGTTGAATTCTACCTCGCACAGCTGCATCGTGGGATGGATCAGCTCCGACAGTGGCTGACCCCTGGGTTTTAGGTGACCCCCAAGGAGAGAAGATAGGAGAGGAGAGGGGGAGGAGAAGGAGAGGAAGGAGAATCCCTTGTTGGATACTCTCCTTTCTCCAACCTGGACAGGATTTCTCTCTATGTCCTCCCCTGTTTTCCTCTCTCTCTGTCTCTCTCTCTCTCTGTCTCTCTCTGTCTTCACTGGCTGGCCAGTTTAATGTGTGTGACGGGAGAGAGAGTGATGGAAAGTGTATGTGGTAGTATACTGGACTACCTATGTATTCTAACTATACACTACTGGACATAGACTGACTTGGTGTCAGCCCAGAGGAAGGGATAGACTGGGCTAGATTACCACTGACCTTGGATCTACTCACTACTACATGGAGCCGTCTGGGCCCTTCAGGCATGGACAAGACCGCTCACATAAGCAGACAGGAAGCAGTTGTTTGGCCTTTTTAGAATCCGCCACGGGTCTTTATTTACTGCCTCCATTTCGAATCTCAACCACTTTGAATGTGAACAATTCTGCTGTGGTCAGAAACATGAAATAATGTCTTAAAAAATATTATATTAATGAATTTTTTGTTTTAATGAAACAGATTTTACTTTTCTTTATGTTCCTCACTGTTGAAGATTCTGAAGTTAGAAGTTGCCCCTAATCACAGATCTGAGATCAAATCTTAACCTTTTCCTCAACCAGGAGGGGGAGGAAATATCTGACTCTGAATCAGTGGTAAGGGGCAACTTCTGTTTGAGGGGATTATTGGGTTGTTTTGAGGTACCGATTGTAGCGTTGGCCCTTGATGACCCTTGGTGTGTGTCGGACGGAGTTATATGCAACGTGGACAAGAAAGCAATACATGTCTGTAATCGTGCTCAAAAATGTTTAGCGTCCTAAGGATCAGGTCGGTACTAGAAGAAGAATATCTGTTCAGCTGAGGATTATCTTTGCTCAGGCATGTGTATATTTATATTTACCATTATTGTAAAATAATTATGGGCATGATTAGTATTACACCGAGTGCATTACCTCTTGCGATCAATGGAGTTATTATAAAAAAAAAATCTTTTATTTCAGGCTTTTTATTAGTCTATTTAATCTATGATCTGTTTTTACTGTTTGTGTCAGTTGGAGGTAATGCACAAGCCATGTGACGTTTTAGTTTCGTTAAGAGTTCAGTAGACATGTCACAGTGGCTCCTATGATAATGTAATGATGATGCAGGCTGGGCAGTGACTCTTAGCCTGCATTTCAACAGTCTAAAGTGTCTTCCTCTCCTTGTCTCTTTTTAAATGTAATTTAATTTAACCTTTATTTAACTAGGCAAGTCAGTTAAGAACAAATTATTTACAATGACGGCCTACGCACAGGGTCAGCCCCTGGAGAGAATTAGGGTTAAGTGCCTTGCTCAAGGACACATCGACAGGTTTTTCACCTCGTCAGCTCGAGTTTTCGAACCAGCGACCTTTCGGTTACTGGCCCAACGCTCTAAATGCTAGGCTACCTGCCTTATCCTTGCCTCCTCTCCTTGCCTCCTCTGGTCTCCTCTTCTTGTCTCCTCTTTCATCTCCTCTGATCTGAAAACACAAGACAGATGAAACCAACAGCAAAATATCACGCTATTCATAACTGTTTTAAAATGGACAATATAGATGTATAATATAGACATTATTAACTTGGAGGAAAGGAAGAATCACAGGATTGATTTGCTTTAGTCTTTCAAGGTTCTTTCAGAGGGGGCAGATGAAGGAGGAGAGTAAGCCACCGTAGAGTATTGAGATGCAGCCTTGGTTTTTTATTATTTTCACGAGTCTGGCTGGTCCAGATGACACTGTCTTACTGTTTGGATCTGAAGTATTTATATCATATCTGCACAATTGTGGAGGGGGGGCTAACGATCAAATCAATCTTTATGTGCATGTCCTTTTCTGTTGTTTCTTTCGTTTTGGCTTGATGTGTGTATCGTAGGTTGTTATTTTGTTTTGTTCTTGAAGACTGTTTTGAAAAACAGGAATCTCTTTCTGAGAATCACCAGTTAAAGAATGTCAGTTGGAAAAGTCAGAACAGAAAGTTTGTTTCTGTTTTAAAACTTTTCATCTCTGTGTATGATGAAATGTGAAGACGATTAGCTAATGTTTGTCATCTTGGCTAATGCTGAGTTCATAAGCAAGTGGGAAGGTGGTAATTACCAGTTGTGAAGTTGTAATTGCATTTGTTTCATTTTTGTCATTTTTTAGAGCAACTTACAGTTAGTTAGTGCATACATATTTATACTTATTTTCGTACTGGTCCCCCATGGGAATCGAACCCACAACCCTGATGTTGCAAGTGCCATGCTCTACCATCTGAGCTACACGGGACACGGGATGCATTCCTGTGCTTTGAACTCGTTGAGAAACACTGATTGGCTAATGGCAAGCAAGCTGCGTCAACCATAAACTAAAAGTACAGCTATCATGCTTGTAAACAAATTATAGTTAAAAAAACATTAATAGATTGCTTTTTGTTTTGTTGCATTTATCTGCCGAAAATGCTGTTATCGAGATAATTTCCTTAGTAGGTGACATCGGAGTTCAGCATGTGGGAGAAGTCAGAGCTTAGGGATGATAGACGAGTTTCCCACTAATAATTAGAAGTTGGAGGGCCGTTCAACTGGTAATTACCACCTTCCCACTTGGTTATGAACGCAGCATCAAATCTTTCTTTACAGTCTGTGAAGGAAACAATGGGCAAGTTTGTTTTGCAAGGCCCGGTACCCCGAAAAGTTTGCACATTTGAACCATTCCATTGTTACCAAGTGAAATCTCCACCCACCTGGGTCACCAGCCGATGCATGGCCTTGTGCCCCGGGCAGGTGGAGTTTTCATTTTAGACCATTCCATTGGTCCTTATTTGGCCATGCAAAACAAACTCCACCAGTGAGAGGGATGACTGTGGTGAGTTGGAGGGAGGAGATGCCAAATCTATTTAAACACCCGTTTCACTCTATTGATTGGTTAATAAACCTCACTGTGGGGACTGATCTGACACAATTTGTACTCTGTTGTTATAAAGTTGTTATTCCAGCTGTTAAGTCGTTATTATGTTTGTAAATTGTTATAAAGTTGTTCATCACAACAGTCTGATAAAGACTGATACCAAATACAAAGAGAAACTCTCTTTGACAAAACACTCTTCTGAACGATACCCTTTTAGGTCGCTAGAAGCAGCCTTGAACAGCATTGGAGAGCCTCCCTCACACATACAGTGCCTTATGGAAAATAAAACACTAATTTAACACCCTGAGTGAATACATGTTAGAATAACCTTTTGCAGCCGGCTCAGGTGACTGGCCCGACGCTCTAACCACTAGGCTACCTGATGCCCTGGATTCACTATCTAATGTTAACTAAATGTATGAATTAATAAATTGGCTAAATCTCTTTAAATTGACAATTCTGTAAACTTTCTTGTGCAAGTATTAAATTGACACAATGCCTGTTAGAAAAGGTGTCAACTAGAGATTATGTGCCGGACCTTGACGGGATTTGTAGTCTTGCATAATGTCTACATTGATGCTAATTAGCATTTTCAAATCTGAGAGTAAATAGAGCTGAATATATTGATAAAAGTCACCTTGTCCGAGAGAGATTTACATGGTTATCAAAATGTCACTCTAGGTTAAGCCTGCACTTCCACTGTAAAATTGGCGACCCTGTATGCCCTCCCAACTGTCTGTTTCATGTCTCAGGTAGCCCGCAAACGCCAGCATGGATAGAATGCAAGAATTGACTTGCCAACATTTACCATATTCTAATAATTCTCATGTGCCAATGTATCACCAAGATCCATGCCATGGTGAAACTTGCACTCCTGTAGATTTTGAAAACATTAGATGGTGAAGCTTGTATCCAGCCAACCAGAAAAGCAAGGCGAAGCAATTCAGCCCTTCTCGAAAGTCAGGACAAGCATCCTGAAAATAAACAATTTTTATAGCCTAGTTGAAAAATGTATTTAGCAGGCCATAAGCATTTAGATTTAATGCTTACAGTCTGGAGTGGAGCTTCAGTGTACCTTCAAAGTTATACGTCAATCATCATTTATTTGAAAAACACAGTTTCCATCATCTTTGGTGGCGATAAAGAAAGTTAGACAAAATAAAAATTCACCTGTCGAGCCAAGATTGTCAAGCCAAGACCTTAACCGTTAAGCCAAGATGTCCAAACCCCTTGACGAGGTCGCTAGGTGTTGTGTGTAGGTCGCTACATTACCCCCAAGGTTGGCAGGTTTACAATTATTGATGTTCTGAGTTTTGTTTAAGTGATACGAGAGAAATAAATATACAGTGACAGTATAATAATAATTGTGTTGGGCAGTAGCGTAGCTTAATCATGACGGTCCCAGGTGCCCCAAAAAATTACGGGCCCCTATCACCACCCATATTTCCCTTAAAATTAGGCTGTGTGTTAATATTACTAAGTATTGTAACAGCAGAGCAGAACCTAATCTAAGGGCACATTTGAAGATACCAGAGAAACCGCAATGTAGCCAATACATTCAGAGCCATGGACAGCGGTCAGAAATTAACCCGTGTAAATCGATCAGCATCACGGAAAACGGAAAGCAAAGCGGTAAAAAAAACACCCTATTTTATCTGCAAATAATATATATTATAAAACATAAATATATAGATCAATCTCTTGACAGAAACACCGAAACACAGCTAATGGCCCAGTACAGGCTCATGCTCGCTGAAGTTATGCACGGTGGCAAAACTGACATACCGGTATTTCAAATGATCTGCCTCCCGCAGAGACCTATAGCAAAAACACCAGCAAATCAATCAAGTGGAGCATTCAAACAGATTGCTTGAATGGCAGCATGCCTTTTAACAGTATATGATGCGTATGTGCTTACTATTATTCTTATAGCCTAGTTAAACGTATAGGCTAAGATGACAATGAAATGGTTCAGCGGCCGTGCACCAGAACATGGTTTCCAAAGACAGATCGAGCATAGTCGTAGATTGACAAGCAATGTAAATTAATCTCAATAAAGCTTGATTCATATAGGCTGTCTGGGTAGCCTGCCCTGTAAAAATATAAGCTTTCTCACTCAATTGATTGGCATTCGACGGGCCTTGCGCTCTGCGAAGTGGTTGACTATGGCATTCAAATCCATGGTCCTGGCCCTGGTGTTTTCAATGGACAGAATAGCCAACTCACTCAGTCTCTCCTGTCCCATGCTGCTCCTCAGGTGTGATTGAATTATTTTCAGTTTGGAAAAGGAGCGCTCGGCATTGGCTACCGTTGCAGGCAGAGTCATAAAATGTAGCAGTGACTGAATTGTAATCCACAATGAGCATCTTGGCCAGGTCTCTCACTGTAGTGTGCTTTGCTATTTCCTTCTTAAAACAGGCCGTGAAAGAGAGTAATTGGCCAGGGAAGCTTGCTGATATACAGTCGGAGGTTTACATACACATAGATTGAAGTCATTAAAACTTATTTTTCAAACACTTTTCATGTTAACAAACTATAGTTTTGGCAAGTCGGTTAGGACAAGTAATTCTTCCAAAAAATTGTTTACAGACAGATTACTTCACTTATAATTCACTATATCACAATTCCAGTGGGTCAGAAGTTTACATACACTAAGTTGACTGTGCCAGAAAATGATGTCATGGCTTTAGAAGCTTCTGATAGGCTAATTGACATCATTTTAGTCAATTGGAGGTGTACCTGTTGATGTATTTCAAGGCCTACCTTCAAGCTCAGTGCCTCTTTGCTCGAGATCATGAGAAAATCAAAAGAAATCAGCCAAGACCTCAGAAAACAAATTGTAGACCTCCACAAGTCTGGTTCATCCTTGGGAGCAATTTACAAACACCTGAAGGTACCACATTCATCTGTACAAACAATAGTATGCAAGTATAAACACCATGGGACCACGCAGCCGCCATACTGCTCAGGAAGGAGATGCGTTCTGTCTCCTAGAGATGAACGTACTTTGGTGCAAAAAGTGCAAATCAATCCCAGAACAACAGCAAAGGACTTTGTGAAGATGCTGGAGGAAACAGGTACAAAAGTATCTATATCCACAGTAAAACGAGTCCTATATCGACATAACCTGAAAGGCCGCTCAGCAAGGAAGAAGCCACTGCTCCAAAACCGCCATAAAAAAGCCAGACTACGGTTTCCAACTGCACATGGGGACAAAGATCGTACTTTTTGGAGAAATGTCCTCTGGTCTGATGAAACAAAAATAGAACTGTTTGGCCATAATGACCATCATTATGTTTGGAGAAAAAAGAAGGCTTGCAAGCTGAAGAACACCATCCCAACCGTGAAGCACGGGGGTGGCAGCATCATGTTGTGGGGGTGCTTTGCTGCAGGAGGGGCTAGTGCACTTCACAAAATAGATGGCATCATGAGGAAGGAAAATTATGGGGATATACTGAAGCAACATCTCACGATCAGTCAGGAAGTTAAAGCTTGGTCGCAAATGGGTCTTCCAAATGCTAAATACTAATTGAGTGTATGTAAACTTCTGACCCACTGGGAATGTGATGAAAGAAATAAAAGCTGAAGTAAATCATTCTCTCTACTATTATTCTGACATTTCACATTCTTAAAAGAAATTGATGATCCTAACTGACCTAAAACAGGGACTTTTTACTAGGATTAAATGTCAGGAATTTTGAAAAATTGAGTTTAAATGTATTTGGCTAAGGTGTATGTAAACTTCCAACTTCAACTGTACGCATCTTTGCTGTAATGTTCAGCCAGCCGGCTGGCGGTCTCTTAGAGCGCATCATCGTCTGCGTTGGCCAGGGTAGTGGGATGGATGCAGTCAAACAGACTCGATGTTGCCCGCAGACTTTTAAATCTGTTTGACAGCTGGTGGATAACGATGTCAAGGTTTGCATTAAAGACGTTGACTCTAAAACCACTCTTCCCATCAGACAGTCGCTCGTCCTCGCATAACTCATCAAAATGACGCCTCTCCTTCTTTCTCCGAGTGTCTTCAAATGCGTTCTGAGCTCCCCATTTGTCGGCAAGGGTCTTTGCAGTGACTTTGGTCTTCTCAAAATCCTGTCGGAATCCGGAGAGGACCTCTATCACGTCCTTTAGTAGGCTGACTGCCCTGTGCAGGTCTGCGTCTTTGGCCTGTAGCATTTTGTAGACGACGTTTAGCTTTTGCATCCACATTTGTTGTAAAATGCCCTGTCAGTTGAATAGGTAAAAAGGCCGTATGTCCCACGTCCACATGTTTCCTCAGCCGCCACGATTCTAGCCTCGCCCCGCTCCTCTTTCTCTCCGCCCGGATAGCTTGTCCGGCCTGGCTTGTGCTCAGGGTCGTATCCGCCGACACCTGACAACCTGTATCCTCCTCTGTCAAAGTTGCTTCTCTGGCACGATGGAACAGATTGGCCTTGGCTCACTTGACCCGCCAAAAGCTGCTGCTGGCGATGATAAACCTACATCCTCGTCTGGTCCCGCTACATTGCTTGTGCTAGCAATGGCTGCACTTTAACTGCATTTGAAAAAGGAATCTAATTTAATTAATTTGCTTTCTCATCTTTGGCCTTCTCGTCAATTCGTAGACGTAATGGACCCGCGTCAACAATTAATACTTGGGCATGGTGGGGTGGTATTCAAATTACATCCGCACCGGCTGAAGCTACGCCACCGGTGTTGGGGCAACAGACTACAGTATGTGGATGTAAACACAGTTCCCAGTCCCACGTGTGAGAGAGGGTCATGGCTAGACGGGATCCAGTTTTTGTCAAATTAACGTCAGATTTGACTTTTCGTAGCAGGTTAGGAGAATTAGGTGAAGGTTAGGAAAAGGGTCCCGTCTAGCCATTATAGTGAGAGAGCGGTATAGCGCGAAAGGTTGTTGCCTCCAGGGAAAGGTCTAAAATGCGAGCAGGCTGGGTGTCCAACAAATGCGTCAAAGAAGCCTGTTACGGCTGCTTCTCATGGTAGGAGTTGTAGGATGAGGTTTACCTTGTCTTAGGCTTCTACTAGACACTGATCTAAAGTCAGTTGTGCCAAATAAGATTTGAAGAGGGTAAACTGACCCCCGACCTGTGCCTACGCGCAACCTCAGCGTTATCGCGTTCTGGAACCTTGCAAATGGATCAGGTTATCAGACAATGCTGTATAACTAGCTAGTGGATAGCTAATTGCTTGAATAGATCACTCTACTTATTATTTCCCACCGAAACGAAGTGGAGAATCATCTACTACAGTCAACAGTACAACAACTGTGGAACACTTCCACTGTGTACTCAATCTGAACGCTAGATGGCGTTGTTGCTCTGTCATTTTCTTCCGCTCTAGAAAGTAGGGCAAGCCTACCTATCCCAGAAGATTGTTTGGTGTAAAACCCGTGAATTCAGATAAATATAAATGTGTGACGTGTCCGCACTAAAGCATACATCTTACTTACTGTATACTACACTGAACAAAAATATAAACACAACAGGCAACAATTTCTAAGATATTAGGAAATCAGTCAATTGAAATAAATTAAATAGGCCCTAATCTAAGTTGCTGGATATTGGCGGGAACTGGAACACACTGTCGTATACGTTGATCCAGAGCATTCCAAACATGCTCAATGGGTGACATGTATGGTAAGTATGCAGGCCATGGAAGAACTGGGACATTTTCAGCTTCCAGGAATTGTGTACGGATCCTTGCAATATGGTGCCGTGCATTATCATGCTGAAACATGAGGTGATTGCGGTGGATGAATCGCACGACAATAGGCCGCAGGATCTCGTCACAGTATCTTCAGTGCATTCAAATTGCCATCAATACAAATAAATTGTGTTCATTGTCTGTAGCTTATACCTGCCCATACCATAACCCCACCACCACCATCCCCCAGCACACTGTTCAAAATGTTGTCATCGGCAAACCGCTTGCCCACAAGACACCATACACACTGTCTGCCACCTGCCTAGTACAGTTGAAACCTGGTATTCATCCGTGAAGAGCACTCTCCTACAGCGTGCCAGTGGCCATCGAAGGTGAACATTTTTCCACTGAAGTTGGTTACGACGCCGAACTGCAGTCAGGTCAAGACCCTGGTGAGGACGATGAGCACGCAGAGAGATGGTTTCTGATAGTTTGTACAGAAATTCTTCGGTTATGCAAACCCACAGTTTCATCAGCTGTCCGGGTGGCTGGTCTCAGAAGATCCCGCAGGTGAAGAAGCCGGATGTTGAGAGGTTGTGAGGCTGGTTGGACATACTGGCAAATTCTCTAAAACGTGGAGGCGGCTTATGGAAGATAAATGAACATTCAGTTCTTTAAGCAACAGCTCTGGTGGGCATTCCTGCAGTCAGCATGCCAATTGCATGCTCCCTCAAAACTTGAAACATCTGTGGCATCGTATTGTGTGACAACACTGCACATTTTAGAGTGGCCTTTTATTGTCCCCAGCGCAAGGTGCACCTGGATAGGATAGGATAGGATAGGATAGATACTTTACTTCCTTCGTCAAGCAGCTACGAAAAAACACAGGGCAGGTGCAAAATGCCAGAACGAAAATACACAAAAGACAGATACACGATACATGATACATAGTGTGGCAGTATGAAAAAGTATGAAAATTACAAGAAGTCTGGAGTGCAAAAAGCAATAAAAATACATTGCATAGTATGGGTGAATGGCTGAATATGTACACTATACATTGTTACAGAGTGTTAGGTGAAAGAAAATGATACAAATATTGCAAGTTTGTATAAATAAGGAATATTTGCATAGTTAACTATACTATACAGGCCGATGGCAGAGAAATACTTAAATAGCTAAATGTGCGTTTGATATAAGTGAGGGTAATAATAGTTTACTTAATATACATTCTGGTTATATGAACAGGTAAGTGAATATTTGCATGGTTACATTAACTGTACAGGTAAATGACAGGAAGAGATACTTAAATAGCTAAATGTAATGATCATGCTGTTTAATCAGCTTCTTGGTATGCCACACCTGTCAAGTGGATTATCTTGGCAAAGCTCATGAAACATGGGACCAACACTACATGTTGCGTTTATATTTTTGTTCAGCATAGTACACTGTGAGATTCACAGATGATCAGCTTAATACATGATACAGGGATATTTAGCTAGTTTATCATCTCAGACGGCACACACGGTTCAGTTCCATAAAGTTTCACTCAAAAGAACCCAATTATGTAATTTACAGTAAATTAAGTAAGCCTATTTGATTTAATGCAGACATAGGCCAGCTGGGAGTTTTGCAATTTTGCATATCCTAACCCTGAACCCTAATGGGTCTTTCATTAGTTATCATTTAGAACTAACGTTAGCTGTTTGTTATCTAGCCATCCCGCTCTCTGTGGGCTAGCTGAGGAGAATGGTGTCGGCAGAACGCAGAGAGAGAGGAACAGCCAGCCAGACCAGATATAGAGTGGTAGAGGGGAGAGCGAAGATGGACTGACTGTATGTGTTGTTGTTGATGTGCTTGTGGTGTTATGAATGTGTGTTTGTGTGGTGTTGTTAACATCGTCACATTGAACAGTCGTCTGTCGTCTGTTTAGGACATGGTGCCGTTACCTCGTCTGTTTAGGACATGTTGCCGTTACCTCGTCTGTTAAGGACATGGTGCCGTTACCTCGTCTGTTTAGGACATGTTGCCGTTACCTCGTCTGTTAAGGACATGGTGCCGTTACCTCGGCTGTTTAAGACATGTTGCCGTTACCTCGTCTGTTTAGGACATGGTGCCGTTACTTTGTCTGTTTAGGACATGGTGCCGTTACCTCGTCTGTTTAGGACATGTTGCCGTTACCTCGGCTGTTTAGGACATGGTGCCGTTACCTCATCTGTTAAGGACATGGTGCCGTTACCTTGTCTGTTAAGGACATGGTGCCGTTACCTCGTCTGTTAAGGACATGGTGCCGTTACCTCGTCTGTTAAGGACATGGTGCCGTTACCTCATCTGTTAAGGACATGGTGCCGTTACCTTGTCTGTTAAGGACATGGTGCCGTTACCTCATCTGTTAAGGACATGGTGCCGTTACGTTGTCTGTTAAGGACATGGTGCCGTTACCTCGTCTGTTAAGGACATGGTGCCGTTACCTCATCTGTTAAGGACATGGTGCGGTGACCTCATCTGTTAAGGACATGGTGCCGTTACCTCGTCTGTTAAGGACATGGTGCCGTTACCTCATCTGTTAAGGACATGGTGCCGTTACCTCGTCTGTTAAGGACATGGTGCCGTTACCTCATCTGTTAAGGACATGGTGCAGTGACCTCATCTGTTAAGGACATGGTGCCGTTACCTCATCTGTTAAGGACATGGTGCGGTGACCTCATCTGTTAAGGACATGGTGCCGTTACCTCATCTGTTAAGGACATGGTGCCGTTACCTCGTCTGTTAAGGACATGGTGCCGTTACCTCATCTGTTAAGGACATGGTGCCGTTACCTCATCTGTTAAGGACATGGTGCGGTGACCTCATCTGTTAAGGACATGGTGCCGTTACCTCGTCTGTTAAGGACATGGTGCCGTTACCTCATCTGTTAAGGACATGGTGCCGTTACCTCATCTGTTAAGGACATGGTGCCGTTACCTCGTCTGTTAAGGACATGGTGCCGTTACCTCATCTGTTAAGGACATGGTGCCGTTACCTCATCTGTTAAGGACATGGTGCCGTTACCTCATCTGTTAAGGACATGGTGCCGTTACCTCATCTGTTAAGGACATGGTGCGGTGACCTCATCTGTTAAGGACATGGTGCCGTTACCTCATCTGTTAAGGACATGGTGCCGTTACCTCGTCTGTTAAGGACATGGTGCCGTTACCTCATCTGTTAAGGACATGGTGCCGTTACCTCATCTGTTAAGGACATGGTGCGGTGACCTCATCTGTTAAGGACATGGTGCCGTTACCTCGTCTGTTAAGGACATGGTGCCGTTACCTCATCTGTTAAGGACATGGTGCCGTTACCTCGTCTGTTAAGGACATGGTGCCGTTACCTCATCTGTTAAGGACATGGTGCCGTTACGTCGTCTGTTAAGGACATGGTGCCGTTACCTCGTCTGTTAAGGACATGGTGCCATTACCCACAATGTAACAAAACTACTGCTTTTGCCTTGGGTCGGGTGTACGAGACTAGCCTTAAACTCATCATTCAGTTACACACACACACACACACACACACACACACACACACACACACACACACACACACAGTGTGCTCTGAGATCTGCTTGTAGTCGTTGAGCAGGTGTGTGTGTGTCCGGAATGATGAGCCCACTGACCCGAGAACTCAGTAGTTATTATGCTCACAATTACACACAATAAAGCAGGCAGAAGTATTTGGGAACCAAAACAAAATCTTGTCTAAGCTGACCCCTGACCCCTATGCTCATCAGGACATCACCTCCCCTCCCACTCTCTGTGTTCACCACTTCTTCTATTACAGATCATAAATCAAAAGTGTTTGTCTGTGTGCCCAGATAGCTATGCACATAAACAGGAAACTCTGTGATTGATTGACATCCATTCCTTAGTAGTGTAGAGAAGTCTGTAGGTATTTTCATTTTCTGATGCAAAGTAAAGATGCAATTTCCATAAATTGATGTAGTAAGAGTTTTCACACTTTATGTTGACAGATTCCACATTCAATTTTAGACAAGTAGGACATTTTGTCTCTGAGATACGTTCTTCTTACCTTCTCTCGGTAAGCGGGCAGACGTGTGTGTGGACTGATTTGTAGCAAGAAGCGGGGATAGGTGATGTAATTTGTAGTGAGGCACTGAAGGCATGAGTCGGTTCAGTAATGAAATTGTTGTTGGCGGCAGTGTGTGTGCGGGACTGTGCGCGTGTGTGGCAGCAGATGTACGTGTGGCAGATTGAACATGTCCCTCTAAATGCAACATGCAGCACACTTTGCACACAGATCATCCTACTACCTGTCTGTCTAAGCTTCTACACAGAGAGATACCTACTAAACACCTGTGCTGCTTGACTACCCTCTCCTTCTCTCCCCTTTCCTCTTCCTCCCCATTGGCTGTTTTGAACCAATCATTTTTATTGACTAGGTTAGGCCTATCTGAAGTGCAGTACACATTGCATCAGACCCCACCACTCCTCTGTCCTACATGTTCTGTTTATTTGTTGACCTGTGGCTAGCAAGCCCATGCTGGGGTGTGTGTGACGGTATGAACTCGCTAGAGGCGTAAACCAAAGGAATTAAAGCCACATCAAAGCAGGAAGTAAATGCTGCCTGGGTGATTTCTCTGCTGTTTGTTTTAATGAGAGCTAGGGGGTGGAGAAGACACACCCACACACCCACATACACACACACACCCCAGCATGGGCTTGCTAGCCACAGGTCAACAAATAAACAAACCATTAGCAGTTCTTCCAGTCACAGGAGAGAAGAGGGGGAGGGGAGGATAGAGAGAGAAGGAGAGTGCGTGTGTAAGGTGATGGGAAAATTCTTGGTTGTGGAGTGATTGGTATGTCTGACAGTTCAAAGGTAGTGTTTAGCTGTGTGTTATTAGTGGTTATGTGTGTCTGTGTGTGTGTGGTTAGGCCAGGCGTCATCTCTTGAAGAGCTTGGTTAGTTGATTATTTTATTCAGGTGTGTTTGGGCCAGAACAAAAGCCTGCACACAGCCAATAGACAGGAAGTTTACCAGATGCTTTAAAATAGATCAAATGATCTCTCTCTCTCTCTCTCTCTCTCTCCCTCTCTCTCCCTCTCTCTCTCTCTCTCTCTCTCTCTCTCTCTCTATGATAGGATGAAAAGAGCTGGCTGTACGCAGTCAGTCGTGAAGCATAAAAAGACCTACTTTAGGTAAGAGGGGAAAGTCAGAAATCCTCTCCATCGTCCTCTCTCTTCTCTCTCTCCTACTGCAGTCAGAAACTCAGGTGTCTCAAAACATCTGGATGTGAGGATACACACTTAACGGCAACATCTGTCACACACACACACACACACACGCACACACGCACACACGCACGCACACGCACACACACACACACACGCACGCACACACACACACACACACACACACACACACACACACACACACACACACACACACACACACACACACACACACACACACACACACACACACACACACACACATGCTAAATGCTATGGTGCTGAGCTCATGGTGTTGTGTGAATGGGTGTGTTAAGGATGTTTTAACTCTCTAATTCTACTCATTTAACAGCCAAGCATAATAGCCAGCTGATTCATTATAATGGTGGGGATTTTTTATGATCTAGATTTCAAAGCATCTGGCGGGTCAGATGAGATCAAACAGAGTGCAGCTCTGTGAACAGTGTGTGTACACGTTTAACTATACACGAGAGTAAACAAACCAAAATGCACTTGTAGGGGTTAGGTTTAAGGTTAGGGTAAGGGTTAGGGGTTAAAGAAAATAAGATTTTGAATGGGAATCAATTGTTGGTCCTTAAAACGTCTTCACAAGTATAGTAAGACATAGCTGTGTGTGTGTGTGTGTGTGTGTGTGTGTGTGTGTGTGTGTGTGTGTGTGTGTGTGTGTGTGTGTGTGTGTGTGTTGTGCAATCGATGCTGTAGTAAAAGTTTATGAGACATTCAAATAGGTAAATTGTGACTTTTTTGACCAGTGCAGCTGTAGTAGATGGCATTACCACTCTGAGACCAGAGTCTAGTCCAGTGTAGCAACACATTTTGAAACGTGAAACATAAATGCGCATTTCTTATTGTACTCCTGTTTCACTCTGTTTGAAATGTTTATCTCGCCTCTGTCACCATCAAACTTGGAGCTTTAGTGGTGTTGCAGAAATGACACAGACTCCAGGGATGCATTATCTGTTGTGAGTAATTGTTTGTCGAGTGTCTCTTTTCCCAAGACGGCCTCTTCTATCCCTGGAGTCAAAAGGTCCAAATGAGGGCTTTGTTCACACAGCAGCTCACATTAGAATGGTCCAGGCATAACAACATGCTATATACACTCTTATAAACTGGGTGGTTTGAGCCCTGAATGCTGATTGGCTGAAAGTCATGGTATATCAGACCGTATACTACGGGTATGACAAAATAATACTTTTTACTGCTCTATACTGAACTAAAATATAAACACAACATGCAACAATTTCAACGAGGTACAGTTCATATAAGGAAATCAGTCAATTGAAATAAATTCATCAGGGTGGACCTGGGATGGCATAGACCCAGCCAATCACAAAAGGGCTTTATTACAGACAGAAATGCTCCTCAGTTTCATCAGCTGTCCGGGTGGCTGGTCTCAGACGATCCCACAGGTGAAGAAGCCGGATGTGGAGGTTCTTGGCTGGCGTGGTCACGGTTGTGGTCTGCGGTTGTGAGGCCAGTTGGACGTACTGCTAAATTCTCTAAAACGACATTGGAAGAGGCTTATGGTAGATAAATGAACATTCAATACTCTGGCAACTGCTCTGGTGGACATTCCACTATGGGGACAGGTAAAAAACCCTTTTAAGTTCTAGATAGCACCTTTTTTTTCTGAGTGTAGCATCTTAAATCTGACAGACAGACCTGTCAGATCAGAGTACAGAGGCAGGAGAAAGCACCACTGTATTAGCCTCTAAGCCTGGAAATGAGAAAATCAGTCAGCCACGACGGGGCAGCCCTGAGAAAATGAACCCACTAATTACTACCTCACATTGAACCACCGCTTTACAGCTTACTGAGGAAATGAATTACCGTGCACACACATACACACACTTTCATCAAAGCAGACTTCCATCTTCATTCAGCACGTACAGTACCCGTATTCCATCTATAATGAAAATGTACATTAATATGGAAGACCCAGAGAAGGAGAGGAAAAGAGAGAGATAGAGCATCTACTTTAATTCTATATTGCTTTTAAACATCTATTCATGAGTGTATTGATACGCTACCAGAATACAGACTCTCTCAAGTAAAACGTCATCACCTTATCAGTCAGCTAGAATCAGCTCTGATGAGAGAGAGAGAGAGAGAGCGAGAGAGTCCTCACTTTGATTTGCTGAGAGAGAGCAGAACGAAGGTCAATAACAGCAGTAGTCAATCTGTGTACAGTAATATTGATATTTACAGAGAAAACTCACTAAATATCTCTGAAGACCGTTTGGGCGTCTGAAGACTGATTGGGGTAAATAGATATGTTTGTGTGCTTGTGTGTGTTTGTCTGTGTCTATGTGTGTGAAGGCATATGAGGTCAGACAGGATTATGGATACTCACTTAATCTGATGGTTCCAAATTTAAATCCCAGCATTCCCTGTGTGTGCTCTGGTTTATTCCACACCATGTAACCAGGCCCTGTACTGACAGGACTGAGATAAAGGGTCTGTCCTTGTGTCTGTCTGTGTCTGTGTTTTGACAGCACCCCCATGGTTAGTCTAGATGTCTATCTCTCTCTGACTGGCTCCCTCCCGTAGTCAAACAAAGCTAAGAGCTGAAACAAGGCCAGATAGTTCTCCAGCACACTGGTCAAATTAATAGGCTATACATCATAATAACAATACAGGAAAAAGGCCTACATAATTCCTGCTGTGTTTCATAGAGGCTATTATCTGACTCTGTTTCATTATGAGTTCACTCATGAAAGCTTTCCCCAGCTTTTACTGGACTGGAACTACTTGTATCTTTATCTTTGGCAGGATTTAGGCTCTGTGTAATGACACCACTCAGAGCTTTTCCCTAACCAGCCTGGCCTGGACTTCCTCAGTATAAGGACCTGGCAAACACTGGGATTTATCCTCTGTGTGTTTGTGTGTGCGTGGTGTGTGTGTGTGTGTGTGTGTGTGTGTGTGTGTGTGTGTGTGTGTGTGTGTGTGTGTGTGTGTGTAAGGAGGTTAGAATAGGGAGGCTACGTCTCAAAGATCACAGAGGATGAGAGACAAAAGCAACTGGAAAGTATTTGAACAACTCAGATAAATGGATGGGTAGGAAATACTCAATGTTTTTCATGCTGAGAGGAACCAGGCCACTGCCAGCACTGTGTGAGTGCATTTGGCATGTATGGTCTTTACCTAACATCCATCCAGCCTAGTAATGTGAGCGGAGATGACATCATTAATGTCACTAGCTCTATACAGGCTGTGAGTCAATGACAAAAGCATTAGGACCTCTCATACAGGATACTTCTGTTGGAAATATACAACACTACACGTGCATGCGCGCACACACACACACACACACACACACACACACACACACACACACACACACACACACACACACACACACACACACACACACACACACACACACACACACACACACACACACACACACACACACAATGTGTATTGTACCTTGATACTGCTCAGGATGGTTAGTCATACCATTCAACTTATGTTTTGTGGGCATACTGTATAACAGTGACTGGTTTCAGTGGTTCCTCTTCAGATTCAGAAGCAAAACCTGTCTCTCAAATGATACCCTATTCCCACTACTGTGGACCAGAGCCCTATTCCCTTTAGGGCACTACTGTGGACCAGAGCCCTATTCCCTTTAGGGCACTACTGTGGACCAGAGCCCTATTCCCTTTAGGGCACTACTGTGGACCAGAACCCTATTCCCTTTAGGGCACTACTGTGGACCAGAACCCTATTCCCTTTAGGGCACTACT
The DNA here is from genome assembly GCA_023634145.1 of Thymallus thymallus. Taxonomy (NCBI): domain Eukaryota; kingdom Metazoa; phylum Chordata; class Actinopteri; order Salmoniformes; family Salmonidae; genus Thymallus; species Thymallus thymallus. The sequence continues at coordinate 27,658,624 of CM042406.1, forward strand.
GTGGACCAGAGCCCTATTCCCTTTAGGGCACTACTGTGGACCAGAACCCTATTCCCTTTAGGGCACTACTGTGGACCAGAGCCCTATTCCCTTTAGGGCACTACTGTGGACCAGAACCCTATTCCCTTTAGGGCACTACTGTGGACCAGAGCCCTATTCCCTTTAGGGCACTACTGTGGACCAGAACCCTATTCCCTTTAGGGCACTACTGTGGACCAGAGCCCTATTCCCTTTAGGGCACTACTGTGGACCAGAACCCTATTCCCTTTAGGGCACTACTGTGGACCAGAGCCCTATTCCCTTTAGGGCACTACTGTGGTCCAGAACCCTATTCCCTTTAGGGCACTACTGTGGACCAGAGCCCTATTCCCTTTAGGGCACTACTGTGGTCCAGAACCCTATTCCCTTTAGGGCACTACTGTGGTCCAGAGCCCTATTCCTTTTAGTGCACTTAGGGTTGGACTGTAACCCTACAGGACAGTAGATCTCCAGGAAGAGGGTTGGGCAGCCCTGATCTAGGCAATAGGGTGTCATTTAGGGCACAACCAAGGTCATGTAAGAGGGTGAGTTGAGATGCCACCTGTTAGACTTGAGTAACCAATGACCTAACTCTTGGTCAACAGGAAGTGGAAGTATTTGAAGACACCATCATTAATGACCTGGATATCTGAGAAATGTGTGGCACTGCCTCTGAGAAGAACTCCCCAAATCAACTGTGAGTTAATGTCTCTCTGCCTCTCACTTGATCTCCCCTTCCCCTGTCTCTCTCGCACTGGGTATGTGCTCTCACCTACCTCGTCCTTCTGTGCAGTGTTTCCCCTAGATTATTTCCAGGCGGGTGAAAAAGCAACATCCAGGCCATTTTGTACCAAAATTATAAATTTCAAAGTCCTGTATAGTGCAAACACCGCTTCTGTGTAAATTAGGATGCAAAGATTTCAAGTTGGGATTGTAAATTCACCTTTGAGACATCTTTCTTTCACATCGGCCCTGACCTTAACATTGACTCTACCTTCAATTGTACCCTTATACTGCTAGGGTAACCCCTAACCCCAGTGTAGCCTCCTCCACTCCTCTCTGATAGGAAATGTCACCTTTCACTTCTCACCTTTGACTTCCCACTAACAAACACCCCTGACTTCCCAACTGACTCAAGCATGCATTTGTAAAATGCAAAAATAGGGAAGGTCTGTATCCACCTACCCCAGGAGAAACAGAAGGATAGAGAGAGAGAGAAAGCGGCAGACAGGGGGACACTATGAACAGGGCAGGTCTATGTCCACCTACCCCAGGAGAAACATGGAGAGAGAGATTAAAGGAGTGAGAGACCACCTAGATGCGTGTCTGGCCTTTTGGCCTTTGCCCTTCTGACCAGCTGTGTGACATACGTTGGCATCATGTCTGAGACACTCCTCATCATAACTCACTTCTTCCCTCTTTCACTTGTCCCTCCTTTCATCTCTCTCTTCCCCTATCCTGAATATTGCCTTTGGTCATTCAGTAATAATATTGTGTGTGTGCGCGTTGGTGTACTGTTGCCTGAGGGAGGGCCAATGCCGGCAGAGTAAAAATAATCACATATTACCCTTGGGGGTCACAGAGGTCAATGGCCATACGGCAGACCACCAAAATGATATACTGGTATAGACACACACAAACTTGTGCACACACACACACAGACACACACACACAGACACACACACACAGACACACACACACACACACACACACACACACACACACACACACACACACACACACACACACACACACACACACACACACACACACACACACACACACACACACACACACACATGCCATCCCTCCCTAGGGCAGTATTCCAGATAATCCCATTATGGGAACGTAGAGCTGACAGTGGGAGAAAACAGCACCTGTGAATGATGGCTGACGGATGGAATGCTACACTGTTTCAGCTCCATGGAATACCACTGTAACTCTTATAGGAATCTCAGGTTTAATTATGAGATGTCCAGTATTTAAGGGGAGCGTTTCTCAATCTGTAGTATACCAGGGACCAGCATGGTCTTTTCAGTGCCAGGAACAGGCACTTCCTCTTTGGTTTATATTTAACTAACTCTGTAGATTTTATTTAAATCAGTGTCAGTCATATGACCATCTGAGGGACCGCTCAGCATCATCCTGGGGACCAGAGTTGGCCCCCAGATCGCAAGTTGAGCAGCACTGCTCCCTGACCTCCTGTCATTTGATCCCAGGTCCTAGGCAGCACTACGGTATAGGGAGGAAATCTCAACCTGCTGAAAATAACATGAATACAATACATTATGATGTCACTGTGTAGCAGTATCTAACGCTAGCCTGGGTTAAAAATATACAGGTTAAGAGAAGAGGATTCTAATATCCAAAACTCTGGTACTCCACATCTACATAATGCAAATCAGTCCAACTTTAGTTCAGAATTCATGGACAGAGAAAGGGGAAGGGGGAGAGAAGGGGGAAGGCGGGAGAGAAGGGGGAGGGTGGGTTAGTGTGGGGGGGGGGGGGGGGGGGAGAAGGGGGGAGAGAAAGGGAAAGGGGGGAGAAAAGGGGGAGGGTGGGTTAGTGGGGGGAGGGGGTAGAGAAGGGGGGAGGGTGGGTTAGTGGGGGGAGGGGGTAGAGAAGGGGGAGGGTGGGTTAGTGGGGGGAGGGGGTAGAGAAGGGGGGAGGGTGGGTTAGTGGGGGGAGGGGGTAGAGAAGGGGGAGGGTGGGTTAGTGGGGGGAGGGGGTAGAGAAGGGGGGAGGGTGGGTTAGTGGGGTGAGGGGGTAGAGAAGGGGGGAGGGTGGGTTAGTGGGGGGAGGGGGTAGAGAAGGGGGAGGGTGAGTTAGGGTGGAAGCAGACAGACGTGCAGGCAGACACACAGATGGCCAGACAGACGGACATAGAATGATGTGTTGTCACAATGATGTAAGACAAGATGAAGTACTTGCTTCTGTCAGATGGTGTCATTCTAACGAAAAGCAGGCAACAAGTGCTCAGCAAATGTGGGAACTCCTTCAAAACTGTTGGAAAAGCATTCCAGGTGGAGAATGCCAAGAGTGTGCAAAGCTGTCATCAAGGCAAAGGGTGGCTACTTTGAAGAATCTCAAAAATAAACTATATTTTGATTTGTTTAACAAAAACATGATTCCATATGTGTTATTTCATAGTTTTGACGTCTTCACTATTATTCTACAATGTAGAAAATAGTGAAAATAAAGAAAAGCCCTTGAATGAAGAGGTGTGTCCAAACCTTTGACTGGTACTGTATTTAAAAAAAATAGATATGGGGGATTAGAAATGATGCAGACAATTACATTGATGGAAGCCACGATCTATCTGCAATATTAAAGGTGATCTACACCTGTAAAAACAAAATGACATCTCTCTACTCCTGCACAAAATACGTTCAAGCTAAATCATCAGCTGATTTAGCTTGTTGTAGCCTGCCTGCTGCTAGCTTCCCTGACAAACACAGGGATGGAATTTTAAGTAGCTAGCTAAGGATGTTGGGCACTGCACTGACAAACAACGTGTAACTTGTCAGATGACCATCTGAAGGACCGCTCAGCATCATAATAGGGACCAGACCGCTGGTTGAGCAACACTGCTCCATGGCCTCCTGTCATTTGATCCCAGGTGGTAGGTAGCACTTTGGTATAGGGAGGGAATCTCAACCTGATATTAGCTGAAAATAACATGAAAACAATACAAAATGATGTCACTTTTTAGCTGTAGCTAACGCTTGGCTAGGTTCAAAATATACATGTTAACACAAGTGTAACGAATGCCCCGCACAGAGCACCGGTCCCTCCTCCTCTCCAGCGATCATCCTCGCCTGCGTTCTAACCGGCGGTTGAGGGAAGATGGTAGCAACACCCTGTTCCACATTGGTCATCACTATTTAACTCCATGTGTTTCTGTTCAACCCTTGTGGGTTATTATTCTTTCTATGTATATTGCTGTCTTTCTCATTAAAACCTTGTTACCTTCATTCTCTCTCTCTCTCTCTCTCTCTCTCATTTTTCGCCTCATCACTCACTTTCACCCCTCGCAATATCACAACAAGATTCTAATGTGGCATAACTATTTGCGCTACTATTCAACAAGGGACCAGCTTCTACATCTGGAATGACTGGGAATGAATGGTAGTGGCATAGAATCGTAATGAATTTAAATGAACTACTCTGCGATCCCGTAGCATAACTGCTTTACTGTCATTCTATTAATTTAGACGTTTTAGAAATAATCTACAGCCACTTTATTAGTGGATTTCCCGACTGCTGGTCACGTTTTCAATGCCAATCCTGTAGAATTCAGCAACCTTCCCGTTTAGAAGGTTGCAAGATACACTACATGACCAAAAGTATGTGGACCCCTGCTCGGCGAACATCTCATTCCATTAATATGGAGTTGGTCCCCCCTTTGCTGCTATAACAGCCTCTACTCTTCTGGGAAGGCTTTCCACTAGATGTTGGAACATTGCTGCAGGGACTTGCTTCCATTCAGCCACAAGAGCATTAGTGAGGTCGGGTACTGACTAGGCCTGGCTAGCAGTCAGCATTCCAATTCATCCCGAAGGTGTTCGATGGGTATGAGGTCAGGCTTCTGTGCAGGCCAGTCAAGTTCTTCCAAGCCCATCTCAACAAACCATTTCCGTATGGACCTCGCTTTGTGCATGGGGGAATTGTCATTCTGAAACAGGAAAAGGCCTTCCCCAATGTGTTGCAGCAAAGTTGGAAGCACAGAATCGTCTAGAATGCCATTGTATGCTGCAGCGTTAAGGTTTCCCTTTACTGGAACTAAGGGGCCTAGACCGAACAATGAAAAACAGCCACAGACCATTATTCCTCCTCCACCAAACTTTACAGTTGCCGCATTGTAAATCCTGCATTCGGGCAGGTAGCGTTCTCCTGGCATCCGTCAATCCCAGATTTGTCCATCGTACTGTCAGAGAATGCGTTTACACTGCTCCAGAGTCCAATGGCTGCGAGCTTTACACCACTCATGGTGATTTTAGGTTTCTGTGCGGCTGCTCGGCCATGGAAACCCATTTCATGAAGCTCCCTGACGAACAGTTCTTGTGCTGACATTGCTTCCAGAGGCAGATTGGAACTCGGTAGTGAGAGTTGCAACCGAGGACAGACAATTTTTACACACTTCAGCACTCGCCGGTCCAGGTCTGTGAGCTTGTGTGGTCTACCACTTCGCGGCTTGTTGCTCCTAGTCGTTTCCACTTCACAATAACAGCATTTACAGTTGACCAGGGCAGCTCTAGCAGGGCACAAATCTGATGAACTGACTTGTTGGAAGGTGGCATCCTATGACAATGCCACGTTGAAAGTCACAGCTCTTCAGTAAGGCCATTCTACGGCCAATGTTTGTCTACGGAGATTTCATGACTGTGTGCTCGATTTTATACAACTGTCAGCAATGGCTGTGGCTGAAATAGCTGAATCCACTAATTTGAAGGGGTGTCCACATACTTTTGTATATATTGTGTGTTTTTATAGGGTTCACACAGCTTTATCCTGTGCCCATAATGTAATTCAGCCTGACATTCTCTATACCACAGACAGGGTGCACTGTGGCCTCATGTATTATCCCACTTTCTATCTCTTTCTCTCACTCTCATGTTCTCTCAAGCAAGGGGGAGGAGAAGGGAGGAGGGGAGGAAGTTGAGTTTTGACACTTAAGCTTAGGCATTCAGTCTGACTGGTTAAGGTAAGGGTTAAGGCTTGGGATATGGTTAAAGGAGAAAATTTTACTTGCGATCCTCGGAGCAAGAGTTTGAGCATACTTGATGGTAATTGCACTCACCGTTGCCCCTAGTGGCCAGTATTGAAGGTATCTCCCGACATTCTGGGGACCTGGAAAATAATACTGCAATGGATCTGGTGTAACCTCCCAGGTGTGGTGGGTAGGAGAAGGCTTGGATGAGTGGCTAGTGGGGTAAGGCTGTAAAATAGGCCATTAAGATTCCACTCACAGTTGCAGAGAGCCTTATTTGGTGTGTGTGTGTGTGTCTGAGTATCTCCCTGCAGTGGTTCAATAAGCAGGGACAGATTACATCTCGCGTTGCAACGTTTTATTTAACTTCCCCTCAGCATGCCTTATTGTTATGCTGCATCATTTCCCTCTGGTTTGGGAACCATTTCAAACACACACACACACACACACACACACACACACACACGCATACATGCACACACACTCACACACACGCGCACACACACACACACGCCTGCACGCACGCACGCACGCACGCACGCACACACACACACACACACACACACACACACACACACACACACACACACACACACACACCGACCAAACAATGTGTAACCCCATGGACGAGATACCTCTTCATTTCTCTCCTCCTCTCTCTTTCTACCTCTCTGTTTCTCTTCCATTCGCTATCTCTCTTTGTCAATATCTCTAGCTCCATCTGTGTGTATGTGTGTGTGTTTATGTGTGTGTGTCAGTTCTCGTCAGTAATGAGATAATTAGAGCCATAGCGTATTATTGCTCTGTTACCCACAACCCACTGCTGTGAACGGGAAGGGCTGAATTTGGCAGTTAGATTGTAATTAATGATATACACTACCGTTCAAAAGTTTGTGGTCACTTAGAAATGTCCTTGTTTTTGAAAGAAAAGCTCATTTTTTGTCCATTAAAATAACATCAAACATCATTTTCAATGGAATATCTACATAGGCGTAGAGAGGCCCATTATCAGCAACCATCACTCCTGTATTCCAATGGCACGTTGTGTTAGAATAGAAGAAAGTTCTTTGTTTCTGGCCATTTTGAGCCTGTAATCGAACCCACAAAAGCTGATGCTCCAGTTTCTCAACTAGTCTAAAGAAGGCCAGTTTTATTGCTTCTTTAATCAACACAACAGTTTTCAGCTGTGCTAACATAATTGCAAAATGGTTTTCTAATGATCAATTAGAATTTTAAAATGATAAACTTGGATTAGCTAACACAACGTGCCATTGGAACACAGGAGTGATGGTTGCTGATAATGGGCCTCTGTACACCTATGTAGATATTCCAAATCAGCTGTTTCCAGCTACAATAGTCATTTACAACATTAACAATGTCCACACTGTATTTCGGATCAATTTGATGTTATTTGAATGGACAAAAAATTAGCTTTTCTTTCAAAAACAAGGACATTTCTAAGTGACCCAAACTTTTGAACTGTAGTGTACCTACCATCTTTCCCCCTTTTATATCTTATTTTCCTCCCCTCTCTTATCCTCCCCTCTTTTTCCTATCTTCATTTCATACCCCCGGTCTTCTTATTCCTTTTCTCTTTCATTTTTTTCTTCTTGTCGTTTCTCTCTTCTCTCTCCATCTCTTCTCTCAACTACTCTCCATCTCTTCACTCTCATACTCTCCCTCTCTTCACAAAGTACATGGAGAATTGTTCTTTTTTTCAAACACTTGAAACAGCTTTTTCCTGCAATCTAGAGCCATAATCATTACGCTTGATTCTATGACAAAAATATGCCAATTGTTCTGCATATCTAAGCAAGTGAAGAATGTTGTAGTGTGTGACCACTGTCTGTGCCACATCATTTAACCAGATTTCAGCAGAGATTCAGATAAGCATATTTACACTGAGTGTACAAAACATTAAGGACACCTGCTCTTTCTATGACATAGACTGACCAGGTGAATCCAGGAGGGAGTGCAACTCAATATTAGAAAGGTGTCCTTAATGTTTTGTACACACAGTGTAAATATGCTTATCTGAATCTCTGCTGAAATCTGGTTAAATGATGTGGCACAGACAGTGGTCACACACTACAACATTCTTCACTTGGTTCATGAGAATTCTCGACACCATGCGGTCTCACGAAAACAATGATGTGATTTAATTTAACGTAGCTATGAGCTGTGGCTCAAAGCAGCCTCCTAAACGGTCAGTCAGACATTCACGCTTGCCATACAGACTTGAAATATCTAGGCAACATTTTGAATTTAGTAACATTGCTTGTAAACTTCAGAGCTGCACCGATTTTACACTTTTGGCTTTGGTTGAAGGCAAGCACAAACACATACTAGTAGTAGTCATCGATCCTGCTCAAGAGTCTACACATTCTGGGTGATGCAAAGCAACGTAATCTCACTGGCTTCTTCTCTGGACAACTCTCATTGGCTATTGCTGATCACCGTTCTCAAAACGTATCATTGCACATCTCGCACTACAAGAGCATTGCAGATTTTGTGCCGATAAAATCAAACCTGTTCAAAAATATCAAGGACGTCTGGGACTGCTCGAAGACGAGATCGGTAGCCCTCAGATTGCGTCTTTGACCAGCTCACATTAAACAAGCATCGGTGATGGCCACGCGCCCCAACTAGGCAACGATATAGGGATTTTGACTTCAATCTCAAAACTTGTCTGGGACAGCTAAATCGTGGTCAAAATCGTATAGTGTTCTCCCGGCTTAAGACAGTTAGACAAGCCAGCTACTCTAACTTAATTGATAGCCTGAAATGGCTTCTTGGTAGCTAGTTATGAGGTTGGGAGATTGGGAACCTATCTGGGCTAGCTAAAGCCAACTTCATAAAATTGTTAGGTGACTAGTATTATTACAGAGAAAAAAAATATATTTTTTGAAACAGGACAAATCTGAGGGGGCACATGCCCCCTATGTGCATGACACCCCTGTCTGTCTGTGTGTGTGCGTGCGTGCCTGCGTGCGTGCGTGCGGTTCTCTAGGGAGCCATAACCTCTATAAAACACTGCGTTAACCATGGTGAGAGCTTGAGTACACCCTGAGGTGTGTGTGCTGGATATTACTGAATTAATAACACACGTCTGACACTGTACATATCAGTGTATGGACTGAATGTCTACCTAAACCATAAATTGTTGCCTCCAATTACAGAGGACTGTGCATCATTATCATTATGAGCTGTGTGCTGAGCCAGGGGAGGGGACCGTGGCTACTGTAGTTTCATCTCAGAAATACTTCATTTCTTTTTTAACCGCTGTGTCGGACAGGTTCAATTCCACATGCGTACAATTAAATACATGAGAATAAATGAGAAAACAGAAGAGGAGGGAGTCATTTTGGGTGTCAGCCAGACAACGGAGGGATGGAGAGAAAGGATGAATGAAAGAGGGAATACAGCGCTGTCTTAATCCTGCCTTGTGTGTGTGTGTGTGTGTGTGTGTGTGTGTGTGTGTGTGTGTGTGTGTGTGTGTGTGTGTGTGTGTGTGTGTAGCGTTATCTTACTAGCATGTTCTGCCGCAGCCCACGCTAGTCATCCCACCCAGACTGTACCAGGGGTCCTATGCTAATTAGCTTAGCGACAGATTAGTGTAATAACTACAGGACCATTGTGCAGGCAGAGACACATAGACAGATAGAGAACACATTAGTTTAATAGACTTACTGTGGTTTACCCTCACCAGTGTTCATTTTGGTACTATTTTTTTTTTGTTGTTTAGTCTCGTCTCAGTCATTTTGACAAATAAATCATTTAGTCTTAGTGACAATTTTGTTATTTGAATAATCATTTTGTCTAGTTATTCTCAAAATGACGAAAACAGTGGCCTATTTTAGTCAACTAAATGCCTTTTCGTTTTAGTCACATCACATTTGTATTGCCTCATTAACCTATAGTGAACATAAATCACTGACTTCCATGTGAACAAACATACATAGCCTTGTCCTACCAACATATTTCTCTGCATAACATCCTATTCTCTTCCCAACACCTTCCTAATATTGAGTTGTCCCTCAGAACAGCCTCAATTCGTCGGGGCTTCGACTCTACAAGGTGTCGAAAGCGTTCCACAGGAATGCTGGCCCATGTTGACTCCAACGCTTCCCACAGTTGTGTGGACCATTCTTGATACACATGGGAAACTGTTGAGCGTGAAAAACTCAGCAGTGTTGCAGTTCTTACATTTACATTTTATATTTTAGTCATTTAGCAGATTTTGTATGACAACATATATACGAATACATAATAACTATCTAGCCATGTAAATCCCTAATTCAGCCTACATAGAAATTGCACATTACATACAGAACAAACAAAGACAACGTAAAACACCAAATAATGCATGCAGAGCAGAATTAGGCTGAAACCCGCTAATGATCAAAATCCAGAAAATATCCGTTTCAATTCTACAACCACCTAAAAGGAAGCGATTCCCAAACCTTCCATAACAAAGCCATCCCCCACAGAGAGATTAACCTAGAGAAGAGTCCCTTAAGCAAGCTGCTCCTGGGGCTCAGTTCACAAACACAAGACAGCAACACAATTAGACCCAACCAAATCATGAGAATAAAAAATAGAATTACTTGACACATTGGAAAGAATTGACCAAAAAACTGAGCAAACTGGAATGCTATTTGCCCCTAAACAGAGAGTACACAGTGGCAGAATACCTGACCACTGTGACTGACCCAAACTTAAGGAAAGCTTTCACTCTGGACAGACGCAGTGAGCATAGCCTTGCAATTGAGAAAGGCCGCAATAAAGTACCTATCTATCTATCTATCTATCTATCTATCTATCTATCTATCTATCTATCTATCTATCTATCTATCTATCTATCTATCTATCTATCTATCTATCTATCTATCTATCTATCTATCTATCTATCTATCTATCTATCTATCTATCTATCTATCTATCTATCTATCTATCTATCTATCTATCTATCTATCTATCTATCTATCTATCTATCTATCTATCTATCTATCTATCTATCTATCTATCTATCTATCTATCTATCTATCTATCATAGGCAGATCTGGCTCTCAAGAGAAGACAGGCTATGTGCACACTGCCCACAAAATGAGGTGGAAACAAAGCTGCACTTCCTAACCTGCCAAATGTATGACCATATTAGAGACACATAATCCCTCAGATTACACAGAAACACAAACTTTGATAAACTTCCATATCTACTGGGTGAAATAACACAGTGTGCAATCACGGCAGCAAGATTTGTGACCTGTTGCCACAAGAAAAGGGCAACCAGTGAAGAACAAACACCATTGTAAATACAGCCCATATTTATGTTTATTTATTTTCCCTTTTGTGCTTTAACTATTTGCACATCATTATAACAATGCATATAGACATAATATGACATTTGAAATGTCTCTATTCCTTTGAAACTTGTGAGTGTAATGTTTTCTGTTCATTTTTGGTTTATTTCACTGTTGCTTTGGCAATGTAAACATAGGTTTCGCATGCCAACAAAACCATTTGAGAGAGAGAGAGAGAGAAAGAGAGAAAGAGAGGCACTCAAATAAAGTTATTTACCCAGTCAGATATATTGTAGTGGCAAGAGGAGTTATTTATCCAGTCAGATATAGTGTAGTGGCAAGAGGAGTTATTTACCCAGTCAGATATATAGCGGCAAGAGGAGTTATTTACCCAGTCAGATATATAGTGTAGTGGCAAGAGGAGTTATTTACCCAGTCAGATATATAGTGGCAAGAGGAGTTATTTACCCAGTCAGATATATAGTAGCAAGAGGAGTTATTTACCCAGTCAGATATATAGTGGCAAGAGGAGTTATTTACCCAGTCAGATATAGCGTAGTGGCAAGAAGAATTGAGTCAATACATTTTTGCTATTCCTTTTCCTTTCTTTCTGTGCCACCAAATGTTTGCATATAGGTTACTGGTAATGTAACCAGAGCCTCGTTCAGTGGCAAAACCTTCTCAAACGTTGCAGATAGAAATCCCATGAATAGAGCCAACATTATTCCTTATTCAACATGTCAGAGAAGCATGGTTGTTCTACATAGCATATTTCTATCTGAACGGTTCAAAATGATGCATCAACATGCACTAGGTTGTTAGCTATAGCTAGATAAGGAGGTAACTTTACTTTTTTTTTAACCCCTTTTTCATTATATACAATTGGTAGTTACAGTCTTGTCCCATTGCTGCAACGCCCATACGGACTCAGGAGAGGCCAAGCCGTACTGCTTTTTGACACAATGCACACTTAACCCGGAAGCACCAATGTGTCAGAGGAAACACCGTATACCTGGTGACCGTGTCAGCATGCGTGCGCCCGGCCCACCATAGGAGTTGTGTGTTGCCTCATTGGTCTCCTGGTTGCGGCCGGCATCGAACCAGGATCTGTAGTAACGCAGCTAGCACTGCGATGCAGTGCCTTAGACCACAGCGCCACTCGGGAGGTGTCCGCAAGTAGCCTAGTTTTAGAACGTCCGGCGATATGCTTTGTGGATGTAAAATGGGGCCTGCAAATGCATGATAGAAAAAAATATATATTGCTTGTTGGCTACAGAACCTGGCTATGAAATTCAGTGGGGAAAGTGAGCGAGACTACAAATTCAAAGACTACTTCAAAGCCAACTTTTCTTTACTCAAGGGAGAGAAAAACAGAGCTAGACTGCTGTTTTACTCTTAAACTCAATGCTACTATTGTTTCAATCTAGTTGACATCGATAAAGTTTTCTTTTTTATCTCTGCTTCTCTCATGCAGCAAAGATCTTTAGGGACCGGGGAGAAATTGTAATAACCCAAAAATGTCCAGGAAAGGTTTTCCATTCAAAATTTCCAAATGACATCTTTTTGACCGGTTTTAAGGGAATTAAAAGCTGTGAAAACGAACCAACATGTCTCTGATACGATTTCAATTCGGCTTAGATGTAGATTTTCTGTGGTTCAAATACTATCAACTTTTATGATGCGGATAAAGATAGCACCTTTACAGACAGTCCCATCTTCATTCGGTGTATAATTTTACTGCAAGAGCTGCTTAGTTCAGTTAATATTATATTAGGCTATGTTATAGACCTCACATTTCAGTTACAATTCCATTTAACCCATCTGAACAATGACTTAAACTCTGACATTGTTATTTTTGCCTAAGTGGATCGACGTTAACTTTTTCTTTCCAAGATCTCAAAAGCATTTGGCAATTGACTTGTATTTGGCGCGCGTACAGTTAGTGTGTAAGACTAAGCTTTAGGGCCAGATAAAAATAATGAAACAAAAACCTCAATGTAGGATATCGATATGAAATGCACAAGAATAATACATTCATGGATTTTAAGGCATTGTTTTCTCTTTATTGTGCTTCACTGGTTGCCCTTTTCTTGTGGCAACAGCTAACAAATCTTGCTGCTGTGAAGGCACACTTGTATTTCACCTAATATGGTCATACAGCCTTTCTCAATTGCAAGGCTATGCTCACTGAGTCTTTACATGGTCAAAGCTTTCCTTAAGTTTGGATAAGTCACAGTGGTCAGGTATTCTGCCACCGTCTACTCTCTGGTTAGGGCCAAATAGCATTCTCTCTCTCTCTCTCTCTCTCTCTCTCTCTCTCTCTCTCTCTCTCTCTCTCTCTCTCTCTCTCTCTCTCTCTCTCTCTCTCTCTCTCTCTCTCTCTCTCTCTCTCTCTCTCTCTCTCTCTCTCTCTCTCTCTCTCTCTCTCTTTTTCTCTCTCTTTCTCTCTTTCTCTCTCTTTCTATATGTATGTATGTGGGCATCAGCCCAAGGGTGCTTAGGGTCTGTGCTGACCAACTTTGTGGAATACTTCAGAGTCGCTTCAACCTTAGCCCTGTGCTGTGGAAAACATCCCAAGAAGGCACACCCCACTGTCCTGAATGACTTCAGACCTGTAGCGCTAACATCCCACATCATGAAGACCCTGGAAAGGTTAGTCCTCGCTCACCTCAGACCCCTGGTGTGTACATCACTGGACCCCCTGCAGTTTGCATACCAGCGCAACATCGGGGTGGATGATGCAATCATCTACCTTCTGCAGAGGGCCTACTCTCACCGGGACAACGCAGGTTGCACTGTGAGGGTTATGTTTTTTGACTTCTCCAGTGCCTTCAATACCATTCAGCCCCTGCTACTGGGTGAGAAGATGAGGAGGATGAAAGTGGAAGCACCCTTAGTCTCCTGGGTCACGGACTACTACAATTTGTGCGACTACAGAGCTGTGTGTCAGAACGGGCAGTTAGCAACACAGGGGCCCCCCAGGGAACGGTCCTGTCCCCCTTCCTGTTCACCCTCTACACCTCAGACTTCAGATATAACTCTGAAACATGCCACCTATCAATAAAGTACCTATCTATCTATCTATCTATCTATCTATCTATCTATCTATCTATCTATCTATCTATCTATCTATCTATCTATCTATCTATCTATCTATCTATCTATCTATCTATCTATCTATCTATCTATCTATCTATCTATCTATCTATCTATCTATCTATCTATCTATCTATCTATCTATCTATCTATCTCCAGAAGTGTTGTGGTGTGAGCAGAACCACCTTCAGCTCAACATCAGCAAAACAAAGGAGATGGTGGTGGACTTCAGGAGAACCAAGGCACAACTGACTGCAGTCCCTATACAGGGGATGGATGTGGAAATGGTTGGGTCATACAAGTTCCTGGGAGTCCATATGGACAACAGGCTGGAATGGGCTGGTAACACCGGGGCCCTGTACAAAAAGGGCCAGAGCCGACTCTACTTTCTGAGGAGGCTCAGGTCCTTCAACGTGTGCAGTAAACTACTTCATACCTTCTACCAGTCTGTGGTGCCATCTTTTTTGCAGTGGTGTGCTGGGGAGCAAACATCAAAGCCGGTGATGCTTCTCGGGTCAATAAGCTGATCAGGAAGGCTAGCTCTGTTCTGGGGATGAGCCTTGACACTCTAGAGGAGGTGGCGGAGAGACGGATCCTGGCCAAACTGCTGGCCATCATGGACAACGTCACCCACCCTCTGCACGCTATGGTTATGACTCAGAGGAGCACCTTCAGTCACAGACTGATCCCACCACGGTGTGCCAGAGAGAACTACAGGAGGTCCTTCCTGCCTGCGGCTATTAGACTATTTAATGCCTCACAGGGGTGCCGTGCCGTCGGCAACATAGACCTGGAACTGTTAAGGTGTTAGGACCTAGTTTAACAATTATGCATCCATCCGTGAGTAACTCTGGTCTGTAATCACTCATTTACTCAGGACTTATTTATTCATTCAGGTCTGTATATACATATTCATGTACAGTTGTTATATCATATCACGTGCAATAGTAATTGTCATTCACTCAGGACTGCATATTAGTATCCTGTCAGTTGTATCTTTTTTCATTGCTTTTAGTATATCTAATGTGCAATCGATTTATTTATCTGCAATCAAACCCTGCACTAAGGACTGTATTTTAAAAGAAATCTCTTCCTGTCATTTACCTGTACAGCTAACGTAACCATGCAGATATACACTTTCCTGTATATTTAACTGTACATTTACCTTTACAGTTAATTTAACCATGCAAAATATTAACTTACTTGTTCATTTAATCAGACTGTATATTAATTCAACTATTATTACCCTCACTTATATCATACGCACATTTAGCTATTTAAGTATTTCTCTGCCATCGACCTGTATAGTATAGTTAACCATGCAAATATTCCTTATTTATCTATATCAACTTGCAATATCTTTATAATTTTCTTTCACCTAACACTCTGTAACAATGTATAGTGTACATATTCAGCCATTCGCCCATACTATGCAATGTCTTTTTATAGCTTTTTGCACTCCAGACTTCTTGTATTTATATACTTTTTCATACTGCCGCACTATGTATCATGTATTGTGTATCTGTCTTTTGTGTATTTTCGTTCTGGCATTTTGCACCTGCCCTGTGTTTTTTCGTAGCTGCTTGACGAAGAAATTTGCCCTCGGGGATCACTAAAGTACCTATCTATCAACTTATCTATCTAGAGATGAACGTACTTTGGTACGAAAAATGCAAATCAATTCCAGAACAACAGCAAAGGACCTTGTGAAGTTGCTGGAGGAACCAGGTACAAAAGTATCTATATCCACAGTAAAACGAGTCCTATATCGACATAACCTGAAAGGCCACTCGTAAATAAGAGAAGAGAAATGTCCTCTGGTCTTGTGAAACAAAAATAGAACTGTTTGGCCATAATGACCATCATTATGTTTGGAGGGAAAAGGGGGAGGCTTGCAAGCCAAAGAACACCATCCCAACCGTGAAGCACGGGGGTGGCAGCATCGTGTTGTGGGGGTGCTTTGCTGCAGGAGGGACTGGTGCACTTCACAAAATAGATGGCATCACGAGGAAGGAGAATTATGTGGATATATTGAAGCAACATCTCAAGACATCAGTCAGGAAGTTAAAGCTTGGTCGCAAATGGATCTTCCAAATGGACAATGACCCCAAGCATACTTCCAAAGTTGTGGCAAAATGGCAACAAAAAAGGACAACAAAGTCAAGCCCTGACCTCAATCCTATAGAAAATGTGTGGGCAGAACTGAAAAAGTGTGTGCGAGCAAGGAGGCCTACAAACCTGACTCAGTTACACCAGTTCTGTCAGGAGGAATGGGCCAAAATTCACCCAAGTTAAACAATTTAAAGGCAATGCTACCAAATACTAATTGGGTGTATGTCAACTTCTGACCCACTGGGAATGTGATGAAAGAAATAAAAGCTGAAATAAATAATTCTCTCTACTATTATTCTGACATTTCACATTCTTAAAATAAAGTGGTGATCCTAATTGAGCAAAGATTTTTACTAGGATTAAATGTCAGGAATTGTGAAAAACTGAGTTTAAATGTATTTGGCTAAGGTGTATGTAAATGTGAGGGCCTGACTGAGGCCAGGCCTCTGACTCCCACTAGAGGGAGTGGGATGGCCACAGTCAGGTCCTGACATTCAATGGGTGTTGGGTTTGATGATCCCCAATTAGAGGCAGCTGTCTTGAGTTGTCTCAACCAAATTTAGATGGTTTGGGATGAGTTGGACCGCAGTGAAGGAAAAGCAGCCAACAAGTGCTCAGCATATGTGGGAACTCCTTCAAGACTGATGGAAAAGCATTCCAGGTGAAGCTGGATGAGAGAATGCCAAGAGTGTGCAAAGCTGTCATCAAGGCAAAGGGAAATTTGAAGAATCTCAAATATAACATATATTTTGATTTGTTTAACACGTTTTTGGTTACTACATGATTCCATATGTGTTATGTCATAGTTTTGACATCTTCACTTTTATTCTACAATGTAAAAAATAGTGAAAATAAAGAAAAATCCTTGAATTAGTAATATTCCAAACTTTTGGCCACCAGTGTATATATATAACATACAACCCTGTGTGTGTGTGTGTAAGTGTGTGCGTGCCCAAAACATTCAAGCTGACAGACAACTGTACAAATGCTAAATTATGCTAATCACCCCACCCCCCTCCTGTAAGGAAGAGCCATAATCATTAACTCAATTATCAAGATGACATACACACACACACCAGTCAGGATGGAGAAACAGACAGACTCCCATTGGACCGAGACATTGCTTTCAGAGTCGATCTGTGTTCAGATCAGTGTATTCCAACACATTGTTAGATAAAAACCAACATAGTTTTGAGGGTTGACAAAGCTACTTTAATGCTGACATTCTCCTATTCATTCTGTAATGGCTGTATCTATCTGTTCTGTTTCTGGAGCTCTGTTCATCTACTGACTGTATCAATCTGGAGCTGTTAATCTACTGACTCTATCAATCTGGTGCTGTTCATCTACTGACTGTATCAATCTGGTGCTGTTCATCTACTGACTGTATCAATCTGGTGCTGGTCATCTACTGACTATCAATCTGGAGCTGTTCATCTACTGACTGTATCAATCTAGTGCTGTTCATCTACTGACTGTATCAATCTGGAGCTGTTCATCTACTGACTGTATCAATCTGGAGCTGTTCATCTACTGACTGTATCAATCTGGTGCTGTTCATCTACTGACTGTATCAATCTGGAGCTGTTCATCTACCGACTGTATCAATCTGGTGCTGTTCATCTACTGACTGTATCAATCTGGAGCTGTTCATCTACTGACTGTATCAATCTGTGCTGTTTCTGGAGCTCTGTTCATCTACTGCTCCATGTCTTCTCTCTTCTATCTTCTATCGCTTTCTGGTTTTGTAAGAGGCCAAGACTAGAATCCATGCAGCCCAGTGAGGGACATGTGGATACAAACTTGCTTTCTGGTTTTGTCACAGGCCAAGACTAGAATCCATGCAGCCCAGTTAGGGACATGTGGATACAAACTTGCTTTCTGGTTTTGTCACAGGCCAAGACTAGAATCCATGCAGCCCAGTGAGGGACATGTGGATACAAACTTGCTTTCTGGTTTTGTCACAGGCCAAGACTAGAATCCATGCATCCCAGTGAGGGACATGTGGATTCAAACTTGCTTTCTGGTTTTGTCACAGGCCAAGACTCAAACTCATGCATCCCAGTGAGGGACATGTGGATTCAAACTTGCTTTCTGGTTTTGTCACAGGCCAAGACTCAAACTCATGCATCCCAGTGAGGGACATGTGGATTCAAACTTGCTTTCTGGTTTTGTCACAGGCCAAGACTAGAACCCATGCAGCCCAGTGAGGGACATGTGGATTCAAACTTGCTTTCTGGTTTTGTCACAGGCCAAGACTAGAACCCATGCAGCCCAGTGAGGGACATGGGGATTCAAACTTGCGTTCTGGTTTTGTCAGAGGCCAAGACTAGAACCCATGCAGCCCAGTGAGGGACATGGGGATTCAAACATGGAATATAGAGACAAACACACTCACTGTGTGTGTATCCATGCTGTATGTAGGATACATTAATTGGAGCCAAACTGTGGTTGATTGATGGGGAAACTGTGTCTGTTTGTTTGGTTGTGGTTGAAACACTCTTGAGGTGGTTGGATAAACGCTCTCGGTGTGTGTTTGTGTGTGTCTGTACGTGCGTGTGTTTTGTCACGGTTTAAACGTTCTCCCAAGGTGTTTGGAAAGATGCCAATTGAGTAAAATGCTGCTTCGTTACTGTGGCGTAGAGTTTCTATGGCGCATGGCTGCTTTCGCTTTGCTCAAATGGTCGTCCACGCTTCTGAGCTTCCTCTCACCAGCCTCGCTAATGACCCACGGCTGATAAGCAATGCTAATGAGAACTAGTTGGTGTGTGTGTGTGGTGAACTATTTATTTATGGTTGTTCCACAGTGTGTGTTTGCTTTTAATGGAGCTTTAACCTCCTTTTAGATCAGGGCAACCCAATCCTGGTCCTGGAGGGCAGAAATCACTTCTGGTTTTCATCCTGTCCTTTTAATCAGGGACTAACTCAGACCTGGGACACCAGGTGGGTGCAATTAATTATCAGGTAGAACAGAAAAACAACAGTACTCCAGACCTCCAGGGTAGGATCCGAATACACCTGTTGATAATAAAATATAAAAATATATGCCATTTAGCAGACACTGTTATCCAAAGCCAGTTACAGTCGTGCGTGCATATGGTTTATGTATGGTTGGTCCCGGGAATCGAACCCACTACTCTGGCATTACAAACATGCATGCTCTACCAACACATTACAAAGGATTGTCTAGAACTGGCAACGCATTTACTTATACAATCTGTTTTCTTGGTAACTGCTCTGAGTAAAGATACCTGGTTTAACAAAAGTAACAGATGACTAACCTTCCCTCTGACCGGTGTGACAGTTAGGCCTGTTGGATCGACAGAAAGCCTATTCTCATACCTTTCCTCTCTCCCATCCATAAATAATAACGGGATATAATAAGGATTTTCCATCCCTCTCCTGTTTCTCCCGGAGCGGATCTACAGATGTGTGTCTCTTTCTCCGTGTGTCAGAGGTCGGAGATGGGAATGGGAATGCCAGGTGAGGGGGATAGAAGACAGGGATAGAATGGGAATGCCAGGTGAGGGGGATAGAAGACAGGGATACAATGGGAATGCCAGGTGAGGGGTATGGAAGACAGGGATAAAATGGGAATGCCAGGTGAGGGGGATAGAAGACAGGGATAAAATGGGAATGCCAGGTGAGGGGGATAGAAGACAGGGATAGAATGGGAATGCCAGGTCAGGGGGATAGAAGACAGGGATAGAATGGGAATGCCAGGTGAGGGGGATAGAAGACAGGGATAGAGTGTGGCCAAAACAAGCGCCTCAGGGATAGAGTGTGGCCAAAACAAGCACCTCAGAGTTTGACTGGAGGAATGAACCAGGGAGAGATGCCCTGGGGAGACAGGAGAAAGAAACTGTAGACTTGAATGGACTTTCCCATCATATGACCTCACATCAGAACATCACATGGAACACCACTACACTGACTACAGTAGACTCAAGTTTGGATTTTCTCAAATCTCTTAAAGTTTCTATATTATTATGTCACATACAAATCTATGTCCTTCTCTCTCTCTCTCTCTCTCTCTCTCTCTCTCTCTCTCTCTCTCTCTCTCTCTCTCTCTCTCTCTCTCTCTCTCTCTCTCTCTCTCTCTCTCTCTCTCTCTCTCTCTCTCTCTCTCTCTCTCTCTCTCTCTCTCTCTCTCTCTCTTTCCCTTTGCCATCTGTCTGTGTGTCTGTCTGTCCAGTGGCGGTTCTAGCTTGTTTGTCGCCCTGGGATGTGTGCATGTGCGCACAAACACACCAGAAGAATCCTGCTGGGGAGAAGTGGAAGCAAATTCATCCTCATCCTCAGGCTCTGGCAACATTTCTGAAGACAGGAAGTAGATGCTCCAAAATGGCCCCTAAACTTGCATTGAAATACAGTATATGAGTCGGACACCCTAAATACACCCTAAATACATCTGTTGCACAATTAAATATACATGTCATTATGCACAATTTATCAAACTTTCAGAATAGGAACTAAATGAACCATACAACCTCCTTGGCTAATTCTAGGCATAAGACACCCCAAAAGACTCAATATATCACAAAAGATACAAAATAATAAATATATAGACGTCTTTTAATGTTAGCCTACAGCAATTCCCCTTACTGAGCTCAGGACCTAGTCAATACAATCACAGAAAACCTTTATGATGTCACCTCAATGAAAGTTAACCAAATCAATTATGTGCTAGTTAGGTTGTAATCGTTTTGCTGCAGGCTACACACATTATCATGATGAAACTGTGTGAAATTATATCCAATGTTGTTATTTAAGCTAGTTGTACACAAAACGGAATATTGTCACCCTATGTGTAATAGCATAGCAAGCAACATAGCAACATAGGATAACAAACATAAGTGTTATTTTATTACATGCATAATATTATAACATCGCTGCATACCTTTATCTTTTGACGTTTCTCCTCTTCTTCTTTCCTTTTTCCTAAACTGGGCACCTGATGGCTTAGACCTTTTCTTATTCATTTGTGTTGATTTGTCACTCGAGCATCAGTACATTACCCATCACCCAACACTGTCAACCAAGAGTCAATACTAAACCAATTCACCTTGGTGGTGTGTAGACTGGTTTTATATTATTCTTAATAATTTTGCAAAAACCAGAAAAAAATGCAACAACATGTCTGTGAAACTATATATTAGTATTATGGATGAATTGTGGTTTATTCGGTAGCATTTCGTAGTGTGACTGATTTTACTAATTGCATTAGTACTGTACAAAGTGCACTATTTGATAGATTCCCCCGCTCCCCCTACCTCGGCATCCAGTGGGGAGACCTGAGGTCAACCTACCCCCGCCCCCCTCCCCATCTCGTACTTCTGAGTGGGAGACCTTCCCAGGCAGTAGCCTGCCTAGCTCACAAACAGGGTGCCCACTCCGACCAGGTTAATTGACCCACCGTCCCACATGGTGACATGATATCATTGACGTGACGTGCAAATGAGCGATTGAAAATCGATCGCGCAAACGTCACCATTCACATTTTTTGGGTGCGGGCACCCCGTGTTGCCCTCAGCAAGATGCCGCCCTGGATGGCTGCCCATGTCGCCCATACCTAAATCCGCCAGTGCGTCCGTCCGTCCGTCCGTCTGTCCGTCCGTCCGTCCGTCTGTCTGTCTGTGACAGCCTCCAGATAGGGGTACCCTCACTGACACACACACACCGTGATCCCAGCTGTGAAGGTCGACGTGTGTGATTTGTTAAATGAGGCTTTGGTTTGCTTGGGTATAGAGAGACTGAAAACGGAAACTGTAGGCCCTCCTTGGTTTGGGACAGAAGCACCAGATCATCAGCAAAACAGTAGACATTTGACTTCAGATTCTCTCTCTCTGCTCTCTCTCTCTCTCTCTCTCTCTCTCTCTCTCTCTCTCTCTCTCTCTCTCTCTCTCTCTCTCTCTCTCTCTATCTATCTCTCTATCTCTCTATCTCTCTATCTCTCTCATTCCCTCTTTCTCCCTCTTTCCCTCTCCCTCTCTCTCTTACTCTCTCTCTCTTTCTCTCTCTCTCTCTCTCCTCTCTCTCTCTCATTCCCTCTCTCCTCTCTCCTCTCTTCCTCAAATCCAAATCCATTGCAGAAGGCTTCTTTACACCCTTCTTTTCCCAATCACATTCCTTCCCCTCTATCTCCCTCTTTCAAATACTCTCTTCTCTCCCTCCTCTTTTCCTCCCCTGGTCCTTCCTTCCTTTTTAACTGACTCTGATTAAAATCACATCAGAATTTATCTATTCGCTAGCGATCCGTGTTTAGCGCTAAACTGAAGTGATAGTCTTGTGTGTGATAGTCGAGAGGGAAAAGTTCCTCTTTGCCTACCCTCCCTCTCCCATCCTTCCATCTCAAATCATCTCTCCTCCATTTTTTAACCCCCCTCTCCTCCCTCTTTCCTCCCTCCATTTACAACCCCTGTATCTTCCCTCTCTCCTCCCATCTCATTTACAGCATTAGCGTTCCAAAGATTTGGCATGGGCCCTCAGATACTCAAAAAGTTCTAAGCTGCACCATTGAGAGCATCTTGACTGGCTGCATCACAGCTTGGTATGGCAACTGCTTGGCATTCGACTGCAAGGCGCTACAGAGGGTAGTGCGTACGGCCTAGTACATCACTGGGGCCGAGCTCCCTGCCATCTAGGACCTCTATACCAGGCGGTGTCAGAGCAAGGCCCTAAAAACATGTCCCTGAACCGCTTCTACACCCAAGCCATAAGACTGCTAAATAGTTAGTTAAATATATTGAACAAAAATATAAATGCAACATGTAAAGTGTCGCTCCTCAAGTTTCATGAAATAAAAGATCCCAGACATTTTCCATTTTCCATTGTGCACAAATTTGTTTATATACCTGTTAGTGACCATTTCTCTTTTGCCAAGATAATCCATCCCCCTGACAGGTGTGGCATATCAAGAAGCTGTTCATTACACAGGTGCACCTTGTGCTGGGGACAATAAAAGGCCTCTGTTTTTTGAAACAGCTGAAATGTATAATAATTTTCCTAATATTTTAGACTTTTTTAATTGAGTTTTTACCTAAAATGGCATTAACAGCATTACAGCATGTTACATTCTGAAATTGTCACAGTAGCTGGCTGCACTGCGCCACTTAAAACTATGGAAGCCCATCCCTGCCACAATAGTTTTTGGGGTAAATGTTGATACTATCAAAAAATATATATTTGATAGTAGATCATACAAACAGGATATGTTTTTTCATTTGTAGCATTGTGTGGTGATTTCAAAGGTGGCACTACAGGTCCCATAGTGGCCAGGGGAAATTGTTTTCCTGGGGCCCAACAGATAAGTCATATAGTTTGGAAAAACTCCTGGCCCTGGAGAGGATGAAAACATTATAATCCTGTCAAACAGTTCATATTAATTATATTTTAAAACTAAACTGGGGGTTTCCTTTACACAGACAAAGAGACAGCAACTGCGATTGGACAAAAACTAACAGGGTTGAGCTCACTGTATGCAGGGTTGCATCGTGTAGGCATTTTTTTATTAGTCAGTTAAGAACAAATTCTTATTTACAATGACGGCCTACACCGGCCAAACTCTGACAGCGCTGGGCCAATTGTGTGCCACCTTATGGTACTCACTATTGTGTTGATTGATTAATTCCAGTTAATCATTTTGGATTTAAAAGGCCTATGTATCCTAGCCACCCGAAGTGTGAATAATAAACAAATTTGATTACAGTGACATTTTCTCAGAACACAAATAAATTGGCCTATTTGAGGCTATAAATACATAGCTTAGGCTAAAAAAACATGATGTTACAGCTTCATTTCCCCTGGCCCGGAAGGTATCAGAGTGCATAGGCTACTCTAGGCTACCTGTAGTTATTGTTGTTATCGGTGGCCTACAGTTAATCAGTCTGAAGCACAGATTAATTGTGCACGAGTTCACAAATTATGAGGAATTTTTCATTCATTTTTATTGGGTGGCGGGTATGGTCTTCCATGTAAACAGCTCGTCGCAACTCCCCAGTGAATTCACTTATTCTATTTCAATCGCAATTTGCTTTTACACATGATTTGCATGATATTGATACAAATGAAGCCTGGTTTAATGAGAGGGTTAATAGTACATTTTTGATAGGCTAACGTTACTTGATGAAGAAAGGATGCTAGCAACTTTGTGCTTTTGTCTTGAAGCTAAACTGTATTGAGTGTAGCCTACAGACGAGACAATAAACCCTTTAATTGTCTGCATATGCTTATGAATTGTTGCATAATTCAATAGTGTAATGTGGTTTGGTTCCAGTATTCAAATGTGTAATGTGATTAAGATGAAAAGTCACTTGCAAAGTTGAAGCATGCTTACTGTCTAGTGTCTATATTGGGATGTTTACAGTAAATGTCCTTTGCTAAACCCTGAACCCTCTCTCGGCACATGACATTCCGTTGCTAATGTAAATTATTATGTCAATTAAAATCTCGTCACGCTGCCTCTTCTTAAACCTTTGTCAAGCCCCTAACTGTAAGTGTGTGATGTAGACTAACTTAAAGCTGTTCTCTTCCTGAAGAGATCTTATTTTAGGATACAGTAAAACTCTCCAGTGGAAGTATGGTGTGTGTGTGTGTGTGTGTGTGTGTGTGTGTGTGTGTGTGTGTGTGTGTGTGTGTGTGTGTCTGCGCACCTTCCGTGGGGATTGCTCTAATGTTTATCTGAAATGAAAATGTGTAGTGTGTAGTGTGTAATGTGTAGTGTGTAGTGTGTAGTGTGTAGTGTAGCCTACTCATCAGTTCAGTAACACCAGGGATGTCTGCTTCTCTGAGATGTTAGGATGTTTTTCTAAACTCTACTTAATGCTCACCAGCTTGTACTCAAAACCAAACTTTTTTTGTTTGTTTGAAATAGAAGTCTAGTAGTATTGATGCATCATGAGGTTGCTAACCTGTCTTGTTGCTAATACGGTTGCTAATTCTAGGTGTGATGGGCCAGCCTCAGTGTTAGCGGTTAGCGTTAGCATCAAACAGCTGATGAGGACACGTCCAGTGGTATTTCTTCTGTATCTAATAGCTCTTTTTCCTCATGTTGTAAACATGACAGGCTGCTCCTCAGAGGTGTGTGTGTTCGTGCAAGTCTTGATCCTGTACACAGTAGACATGACAGTCTGCTACTCAAGGGTACAGTGGAAAAGGTTAAGGGTCGAGGGTCAGGGATGGGTGGTATACCGATACAGTAGAGAATACAATGCTATAGGATGGTGATGATGTATGGTGGTAGTATAGGCTGTGTTATGTACAGCTACACTGTATGATGTTCAGGTGCTCTTAGTGTTGGTGAAGGAGCACAGACACACACACACAGACACACACACGCACATGCGTGCACACAAACAGTCACACACCTACTGGTGCTAATGACTGAGGACATGAAAGGGAGAAGAGAAGAGGAGGAGGAGGAGGAGGAGGAGAGGTAGAATGAATAGATGAAAGCATGTGGGGGTGACCTTGCTGTGACTAGTTCAGCTGCAGTGTCACTACCTGATACCCTTAAACCTCCCCAATCCCTCTCTAAGAACACCAACACACTGACACTGTATCTCTCTCTCTCTAAATCTCTCTCTCGCTCTCTCAAAATCTCTCTCTCTCTCTCTCTAAATATCTCTCTCTCTCTCTCAAAATCTCTCTCTCTCTCTCAAAATCTCTCTCTATCTCTCTCTAAATATCTCTCTCTCTCTCTCAAAATCTCTCTCTCTCTCAAAATCTCTCTCTCTCTCTCTCTAAATATCTCTCTCTCTCTCAAAATCTCTCTCTCGCTCTCTCTAAATCTCTCTCTCTTTCTCTAAATCTCTCTCTCTCTCTAAATCTCTCTCTCTCTCTCTCTAAATATCTCTCTCTGTCTCTAAATATCTCTCTCTCTCTCTCTCTAAATCTCTCTCGCTCTCTCTAAATATCTCTCTCTCTCTCTCTCAAAATCTCTCTCTCTCTAAATCTCTCTCTCTCTCTTTCAAAATCTGTCTCTGTCTCTGTCTCTGTCTCTGTCTCTGTCTCTGTCTCTGTCTTTGTCTATGTCTCTCTTTGGCTCGCTCTCTCAATCTCCAAATCTCTCTCTCTCTAAATCTCTCTCTCAATCTCTCTTTCTCAATCTCTCTCTCTAAATCTCTCTCTCTCTCAATCTCTTTCTCTCTATCTCTCACTCTCTCTCTCGCTCTCTCTCTGCGTGTACCCCACTGAAATGAAAAAAAGGGAGAGAAAGGGAGAACAGAGGGAGAAAGGTAGGACGGGGAAAGAGGAGAGAGAACAGTTAGACAGAGAGAGTAAAGATGGGTCAAAGGATCTCTTTTGATGTTCAGGGAGTCAGTTAGGTGGCAGAGGTGAGACGGCAAGCTTTGCTGACTGTTGCTGGGCAACTGGTTATTTCACTCCTCCTCTCTGTCTTCCTCTTTCTCATCTTTATCTGTTTTCAGTCTCCATCCCTATCTTTCAATGTCATATTATGTATATATACAGTGTTGTAATGATGTGCAAATACAAAAGGGAAAATAAATAAATAAATTCCTCTCTCTCTCTCTCTCTCTCTCTCTCTCTCTCTCTCTCTCTCTCTCTCTCTCTCTCTCTCTCTCTCTCTCTCTTTCTCTCTTACTCTCTCTCTCTCTCTCTTACTCACTTTATTTTCTCCCCCTCTCACTCTCTCACTCTCTCTCTCTGCTACTTTCTCTCTGGGTGGTGTGTCAGTCTGAGACTTAAACAGAATCTCTGTCATAATATTTATCTAATTATCTGCTCTATGAAAGCTTAAAGCAAGTGCCTCTCAGGGATGTGCGTGTGTCTGAATGTGTGTCTGCAAACTGTATAGCTACAGTGCCTTCAGAAAGTATTCACACCCCTTGACTTATTCCACATTTTGTTGTCTTACAGCCTGAATTCAAAATAGATTACATTTTACCAGACGCTCTTATCCAGAGCGACCCACAGGAGCAATTAAGTTCAAGTGCCTTGGTCAAGGGCACGTCAACAGATTTTTCACCTAGTCGGGTCGGGGATTCTAACCGACAACCTTTCAGTTACTGGTCCCAATGCTCTTAACCGTAAGGCTACCTGCCGCCCTAAAGAAAATACCCTACACACAATACCCGATAATGACAGAGATAAAACATGTTTTTAATTTATAGAACATGAAATACAGAAGTATCTAATTTGCATAAGTATTCACACCCCTGTGTCAATACTTTGAAGAAGCACCTTTGGCGGCGATCACAGCTTTGAGTCGTCTTGGGTATGTCTGTATCAGCTTTGCACATCTGGATTTGGGGATTTTCTCCCATTCATCCTTATAGATTTTCTCAAGCTCTATTAAGTTAGATGGGGAGCAGTGGTGAACAGCAATCTTCAAGTCTTTCCACAGATTTTCAATGGGATTCAAGTCTGGGATTTTGCTGGGACACTCAAGGACTTTCACATTTTAGTTCTGAAGCCGTTCCGGCGTTGCTTTGACTGTACGCTTGGGGTCTTTGTCCTGCTGGAACGTAAATCTTTGCCGCATTCTAAGGTGGTTTACACTCTGAAGCAGGTTCTCATCGAGGATCTGTCTGTATCTGGCTCCATTCACTGTTCCCTTTATCCTCACCAGTCTCCCAGTCCCTGCCGCTGAAAAGCATCCCCATAGTATGATGCTGCCACCACCATGCTTCACGGTAGGGATGGTGTTAGACGGGTGATGAGCTGTGCCTGGTTTTCTCCAGACAGTTACATTTTTGTCTCATCAGACCACATAATTTTTTGCCTTATGATGTCAGAGTCTTTCACATGTCTTTTTGTAAACTCCAGGTGTGCTGTCATTCTCCCATATAGCCCAGATTGGTGAAGTGCTGTAGAGACTGTTGTCCTTCTGGACAACATTCTCCCATCTCAGCCAATGAACTCTGTAGTTCTGTTCTGAGTGGTCATTGGGTTCTTGGTGACCTCACTGACCAAGTTGTTTTTCGCCCGGTTGCTCAGTTTCGTGGGAAGGCCTGTTTTAAGCAGAGTCTGGGTAATTCCATATTTTTCAATTTCTCAATGATGGAGACCACTGTGCTTTTGGAAACTGTTTACAATCTAGAAATTATTTTATACCCTTCCCCAGATACAGTGCATTCAGAAAGTATTCAGACCCCTTGGCTTTTTCTACATTATGTTACGTTACAGCCTTATTCTAAAATGTAATAAATATTTTTTTTACTAAACAATCTACAATACCCCATAATGGTTTTTCGATTTTTTTGCAAATGTATAAAAATTTACTTATTTACATAAGTATTCAGACCCTTTGCTATGAGACTCGGAATTGAGCTCAAGTGCATCCTGTTTCCATTGGTCATTCTTGAGATGTTTCTCCAACTTGATTGGAGTCCACCTGTGGTAAATTTAAAGGTCCAAAGAATTTCTGCAGAATTGAGGGTCCCCAAGAACACAGTGACCTCCATCATTCTAAAATGGAAGAGGTTTGGAACCACCAAGAATCTTCCTAGAGCTGGCCGCCAGGATTTTGGTCAGGGAGGTGACCAAGAACTTGATGGTCACTCTGATTAACCTTCCAGAAGGACAACCATCTCTGCAGCATTCCAACAATCAGGCCTTTATGGTAGAGTGGCCAAACGGAAGCCACTCCTCAGTAAAACACACATGATAGCCGGCTTGGAGTTTGCCAAAAGACACCTAAAGGATTCTCAGACCATGAGAAACAAGATTATCTAGTCTGATGAAACCAAGATTGAACTCTTTGGCCTGAATGTCAAGCGTCACGTCTGGAGGAAACCTTTCACCATCCCTACGGTGAAGCATGGGGGTGGCAGCATCATGCTGTGGGTATGTTTTTCAGCAGCAGAGACTGGGAGACTAGTCAGGATTGAGGGAAAGATTAATGGATAAAGGTACAGAGAGCGCTCAGGACCTCAGACTGGGGCGAAGGTTCACCTTCCAACAGGACAACGACCATAAGCACACAGCCAAGACAATGCAGGAGTGCCTTCGGGACAAGTCTCTGAATGTCCTTGAGTGGCCCAGCCAGAGCCCAGACTTGAACCCAATCGAACATCTCTGGAGAGACCTGAAAATAGCTGTGCAGAGCTTGAGAGGATCTGCATCAACAAAGTACTGAGTAAAGGGTCTTATGTAAATGTGATATTTCAGTTTTTAATTTTTTAAACATTTGCAAAAAAATCTAAAAACCTGTTTTTGCTTTTTCATTATGGGGTCTTGTGTGTAGATTGATGAGGAAAAAAAACGATTTAATAAATTTTAGAATAAGGTTGTAACGTAAGAAAATGTGGCAAAAAGTCAAGGGGTCTGAATGCTTTCTGAAGGCACTGTATGTGAGGTTAGGGGATGACTTTATATCTACAGTATATTTATGTGAGGTTACATGACAATCTGATCTACACTGTATATCTACAGTATGTGAGGTTAGGTGATGAGGTGTCCATTTTGTGCTGATACTGCACTGTGTAATAATGTCCTCATCTGTACGTGTTTAGTTTAGTGAACTGCATTGTTGGTTAAGGGCTTGTAAGTAAGCATTTCACGGTAAGGTACACCTGTTGTATTCGGCGCATGTGACAAATACAATTTAATTTGATTTGATTAGTTAATCCCATAACCCTTCTCTGACACACACACCATCATCATTCCATGTTAAGGTACTCCCTATCCTCTCTCTGACACACCAATACTTCTCTGTCATGCTCATCTCACTTTAATTGTCTGGCCCTGTGTGGTTCTAATTGTCTGGCCCTGTGTGGTAGCATCTATATTTAATAGCCATTCTGTCGTCCATTTACTGCTGCGGCCATATTGTGGTCGAGCTGGAGCCAGAGCAGTAGCAGTGGCAGTAGCAGCAATAGGAGATGGATGGGGGTAATTGTCATGGCGGCCATATTGTGTCGAGCTGTAGCCGTGGCCGGGCCAATGACACTAGCAGCTATAGGAGATGGATGAGGGTAATTTCCATGGCCTATCACCAGGAAACAAAGAAAGGGCTTTAAATCACAAGGCACACACACACACATACTCATGCACAAGGACACACGTACACACACATACTAACTGTACAAGGGCACATATGTCCATGCGCACACACACATACATAAATACATAAATACATACATACATACATACATACATACGTACATACATACGTACATACATACGTACGTACATACGTACGTACATACGTACGTACATACGTACATACATACGTACGTACATACATACGTACGTACATACATACACTCCCAAGGACAAAGGCGTTCTGTACTGTTGTGATAGAAGTTTGTTTGTTCCTCTCATCTCTCTGCATTCAAACTGACTCATTTGGTCAGTAGAGCTACCTCCTCTAATGCACTGTGTCAAAGGAACCCCCCCCCCCCCCCCCCCCCACTCCATCCATCTCTCTCCCTCTCTCCTCTCCCTCCCTATCGCTCTCTCTACTGGGTACTGGTATTGCATTCTATAACATGTTACAGCCCTAAATGTTCAAGTACCGAGAGCTCTGACCTCCACATCTCTTCTCTCCACTCTAGTGTCTCTAAAACAGAGGGAGGGAGGGAGGGATCTAAATTATTAGGATGGCAGAGAGAGATGGGGAAGGGGTTGAGGGAGAGAGAGGTGCGGAGGGAAGGGAGGCTGAGAAAAATGGGGAGGGAGAGAGAAGGCAAGAGAAAAGCACAGCGAGGGGACTGATTGGGGAGGAGGCAGAGAGAGGGGACTGATTGAAATGGATTGTAGGCAGAGAGAGAGGACTGATTGGGTAAGAGGCAGAGAGAGGGGACTGATTGGGTAGGAGGCAGAGAGAGAGGACTGATTGGGTAAGAGGCAGAGAGAGGGGACTGATTGGGTAGGAGGCAGAGAGAGAGGACTGATTGGGTAGGAGGCAGAGAGAGGGGACTGATTGAAATGGATTGTAGGCAGAGAGAGAGGACTGATTGGGTAGGAGGCAGAGAGAGAGGACTGATTGGGTAAGAGGCAGAGAGAGGGGACTGATTGGGTAGGAGGCAGAGAGAGAGGACTGATTGGGTAAGAGGCAGAGAGAGGGGACTGATTGGGTAAGAGGCAGAGAGAGGGGACTGATTGGGTAGGAGGCAGAGAGAGAGGACTGATTGGGTAGGAGGCAGAGAGAGGGGACTGATTGGGTAGGAGGCAGAGAGAGGGGACTGATTGGGTAGGAGGCAGAGAGAGGGGACTGATTGGGTAGGAGGCAGAGAGAGGGGACTGATTGGGTAGGAGGCAGAGAGAGGGGACTGATTGGGTAGGAGGCAGAGAGAGGGGACTGATTGGGTAGGAGGCAGAGAGAGAGGACTGATTGGGTAGGAGGCAGAGAGAGGGGACTGATTGGGTAGGAGGCAGAGAGAGGGGACTGATTGGGTAGGAGGCAGAGAGAGGGGACTGATTGGGTAGGAGGCAGAGAGAGGGGACTGATTGGGTAAGAGGCAGAGAGAGGGGACTGATTGGGTAGGAGGCAGAGAGAGGGGTTTAGGCATTATCTCCACATTTTTAAGGTTAGGGTTAAGTTTAGGCATTAACACTGAAATCTTAAGGTTAGGTATTAAGTCCAAATGGTTAAGGTAAGGGTTAAGGTTTGGGATGGGGTTAAAACAAAAATAATTTTCTATTGCTGGATTCAAACTTGCAACCTACCTAATCAGAGGCAGATGTTTACACCCACACTCCATCCCCTTCCACAACGCCCTAGCAAAACTAAATCTACTTGGAGGTAGCACTGTGGGAGCTAGAAACAAAAGCATTTCGCTACACCTGCAATAACATCTGCTAAACATGTGTATGGGACCAATAACATTTTATGCCTATTTGCCTATATCACGCAAACCTACGTGGCAGTCTGGGAATGATCTCAAATGAGTGCAGGAAATGCAGAAACTGATGATCAAACTTGGTTGAAGTTTGATTATACAGAATAAAACAATGAGAATGGAGAAAGCCCCACTGATGTTGTCACCCAAGGGTCAGGCACTCATATATTTATTTATATAACATATATATTTAGAAACATCAAATACCGTCATAATATTGTGATATGATATTTTGGCCATATGGACCAGCCCTAACACACACACACACACACACACACACACACACACACACACACACACACACACACACACACACACACACACACACACACACACACACACACACACACACACACACACACACACACACACACACACACACACACACACACACACACACACACATACACACACACACACACACTATTATTTAGTGTGTGTGTGTGTGTGTGTTATTTATCTATTACCGTGAGAATGAGGATGTGTGGTGTGTGCATGCAT
Source organism: Thymallus thymallus (assembly GCA_023634145.1). NCBI lineage: Eukaryota > Metazoa > Chordata > Actinopteri > Salmoniformes > Salmonidae > Thymallus > Thymallus thymallus. The sequence continues at coordinate 27,691,170 of CM042406.1, forward strand.
TTGTGCTTGTGTGTGTGTGTGTGTGTGTGTGTGTGTGTGGTGTGGTGTGTGTGTGTGTGTGACCCCAATGAAATAGGAGAGCAGGCTACAGAAGGTCAGGTTCATGACCCTGGCATGATCCAGAAGCTCAGATCATTATGTTTTTATGACCTGGATAGTGTTTCTCCAATAATATAGATAAGACTGTACTGTTTTACTGTTTTATTGCTGTTAATTTTGTTAATGTTGTTAATGTTGTTTAATGCACTGCTCAGATCATAACCATCACCGTTATCACTACTGCTACAGTACCTCTGGATTTTTCAGGGTCTGCGTTTGTTGTTTGAAAGTTATTTTGTGACCATTGCCTGTTGAGTAAATCGATGGCAGCAGCTGTAAACACTATACACTACACCAGCCCACTACAGACACTATAACCATTAACCATGCTCTACTGGAATTCTCTCCATCCCTTCATCCCTTCATCCTCTCCATTATCATTCACATTCGACTGTACATCACTCAGCAGGAGATGGATGGAGGGATGGGGGAGATGAATGCAGGGATGGGGGAGATGAATGCAGGGATGGGGAGATGAATGCGGGGATGGGGGAGATAAATGCAGGGATGGGGGAGATGAATGCAGGGATAGGGGAGAGGGATGGAGAGATGGGGGAGATGAATAGAGGGAGTGGATAGGTGGACAGAGGGATGGGGAAATGGAAGGAGGGAGTGGAGAGGGGCATGGAGGGATGGGGGAGAGGGAGAAGGAGGGAGTGGAGAGAGAGATGGAGGAGAGATGAAATGTGTATAATGTTGGGTGATGTAATAATCCTTCAGGTCAAACCCTTCAGCCTTCTGCCATTAGATGATATATTACCCCTCTGTGTGTGTGGGGGTCTACAGTATGTTTGTGTGTGTGTGAATGTGTGTGGCAGACGCTGTTCACCCACTGTGTCAGTGCTGTAGCAAAACATTGGGATTCCATCAGAGATATTGTGTGTGTGTGCGTGTGCGTGTGAGTTTGTGTGTGAACACAAGGACTTCAATGATAGAATGTAATGCAGTGCTTGAAATACTGTGTGTGTTTGTGTGTGTGTGTGTGTGTGTGTACATGAGTGCGTGTGTCCATTTGTGTGTTAGATGTGTATCGAGGAAAGCCATCTCAGCTCTATATTGTCACCAGCACCATGGGCCTGCGCTCAAGTGCTACAAATGTGTGTGTGTTTGTCTCAGGGTCCAGTGTGTGCTCGTACGTGACCATGGTGACCACACACACATTTCTATACAGGTTTTTTCAGCTTGTGAGTTGCAGTGTGTGTGTGTGTGTGTGGCTAGCTAGGTGACTGAGTCTGTGATAGACACCTGACAAGTGTCACTGAGGCCTCCTCTCTCTCATGTCAGATAGTATTGGATGGATGGATGGATAGATGAAGAGAGGTAGAGAGAGAAAAAGAGTTTGACTTTCATGTCAGAAAGTGTAAGATAGACTGTCATGTTTTTATTATTTGTCTGTTCTCTAGTTACATATTGTTATTTTGTTCTCATCAGACCACATCCTTCTGAACACAGATATGTTTGTAATGCACATTTTATGGCACATCAATAATTTCTAGTGAAATAAAAGTTTAATGAAAACAATATGCAAAAAGCTGAGTTTGTGTGTGTGTGTGTGTGTGTGTGTGTGTGTGTGTGCATGAGATGTTAAAAGAGAGGAAGAGAAGTTCAAACCCAGAATGAGAGAGATCCACCATAACACACCCACTCTGCCTTTCTGATGTCTAGTTACAGAAGGAGAGAGGGGGATCGGCCTGGTAGAGAGGGGGATCGGCCTAGTAGAGAGGGGGATCGCCCCGGTAGAGAGGGGGATCGGCCTGGTAGAGAGGGGGATCGCCCGGTAGAGAGGGGGATCGCCCCGGTAGAGAGGGGGATCGGCCTGGTAGAGAGGGGATCGGCCTGGTAGAGAGGGGGAGAGATATAGACGGGGACGGGAGGGAGAAGGAGAAAGAGAGAGAATGAGAGAGAGAATAAGAGAGAGAGACTGAGAGAGAGAATAAGAGAGGAGACTGAGAGAATGAGAGAGAGAGAATGAGAGAGAGAGACTGAGAGAGAGAATAAGAGAGGAGACTGAGAGAATGAGAGAGAGAGAATGAGAGAGAGAATGAGAGTGAGAGAGAGAGAGAATGAGAGAGAATGAGAGTGAGAGAGAGAGAGAGAGAGAATGAGAGAGAGAGAGAATGAGAGAAAGAATGATAGAGAGAGAATGAGAGAGAATGAGAGAGAGAGAATGAGAGAGAGAGAGAGAGAGAGAGAGAGAGAAAGAGAGGGAGAGGAAGAAGGAGTGTGAGAGAGAGAGAATGAGAGAGAGAGAGAGAGAGAGAGAGAGAGAGAGAGAGAGAGAGAGAGAGAGAGAGAGAAGGAATGTGAGGGCGAGAGAATGAGAGAGCCACTGAACAGAAGGGTGTTATATATGGTTAGACTGACTTAGAGGAGAGGTAAATCCTACTCTGCTCCTCAGTGTGTAAAGCTGTCTTCATCTCTCCCATGGGCCCGCCAGGTTAAATGGAATGACCACTGAAGAACATCATCCATTACCTCCACTGTAACCTCCAATGTTACCTCCACACCCATACAATCAATGATCTGACCTCATAAAAACACACTGTTATGAATAACCGGGAGAGGAGGATAGGAGAAGACAGGAGAGGGGAGGAGAGGTGGAAGAGAGGTGAGGGGAAGGGAGGAGAGGAGAGGAGGATTATGGGAGAGGGGAGGAGAGGAGAGGTGGAAGAGAGGAGGGGAGAGGTTGTGGAGAGGGCAGGAAAAGAAGAGGACAGGAGAGGAGGATTATGGGAGAGGAGGAGACGAGAGGAAGAGAAGAGGGAAGGACAGAAAGCAGGAGGGGACAGGGAGATGAGAAACGATGGGGAGAGGAGAGAATGGATGCTGAGGGACAGGTGGAGAGGTGGAGAGGTGGAGAGATGGAGAGGTGTGTGTGTATCTGTGTATATGTGTGTGTAACCAACAGTGGTCACGCTTCAGCAGCCAATCATATAATTTCATCACAGACACCTTGTCGACAAAACACTGCGCGCTGTATTTCCACTTACCCCGTCACACACACACACACACACACACACACACTATACACACTATACACACACTATACACACACTATACACACACTATACACACACACTATACACACTATACACACACACACACACTATACACACACTATACACACTATACACACACTATACACACACTATACACACTATACACACACTATACACACTATACACACTATACACACACACTATACACACTATACACACACACACACACACTATACACACACTATACACACACTATACACACACTATACACACTATACACACACTATACACACTATACACACTATACACACTATACACACACACTATACACACTATACACACACACACACACACTATACACACACTATACACACTATACACACACTATACACACACTATACACACTATACACACACTATACACACTATACACACTATACACACACTATACACACTATACACACTATACACACTATACACACACACACACACACACACACACACACACACTATACACACACTATACACACACTATACACACACTATACACACACTATACACACACACACACACACACACACACACACACACTATACACACACACACACACCCACTATACACACACTATACACACACACTATACACACACACACACACACACCCACTATACACACACTATACACACACTATACACACACTATACACACACTATACACACACTATACACACACTATACACACACTATACACACTATACACACACACTATACACACACACACACACACACACCCACTATACACACACTATACACACACTATACACACACTATACACACACTATACACACACTATACACACACTATACACACACTATACACACTATACACACACACACACACACTATACACACACACACACACACACACACACACTATACACACACTATACACACACTATACACACACTATACACACACTATACACACTATACACACACACACACACACACTATACACACACACACACACACACACACACACACTATACACACACACACACACACACACACTATACACACACTATACACACACACTATACACACACACACACACACACCCACTATACACACACTATACACACACTATACACACACTATACACACACTATACACACACTATACACACACTATACACACTATACACACACACACACACACTATACACACACACACACACACACACACACACACACACACACACACACACACACACACACACACACACACTAACACATAACATGGTGTTAGAGGGAGCGAGTGACAGACAGACAGGATTTACGAACAGAGGAAGTTATTTCTGATTTTGGGTTTCGGGCAGGGCCTTACATTTTTTCCATTTGTGGCGAGGGTCAGAGTGTGTGTGTGTGTGTGGCGAGGGTCAGAGTGTGTGTGGCGAGGGTCAGAGTGTGTGTGGCGAGGGTCAGAGTGTGTTTGGCGAGGGTCAGAGTGTGTGTGTGTGTGTGTGTGTGTGTGTGTGTGTGTGTGTGTGTGTGTGTGTGTGTGTGTGTGTGTGTGTGTGTGTGTGTGTGTGTGTGTGTGTGTGTGTGGCGTGTCAGCCGTAGGGTCAGGTGACCAGATGGAATGTGGCCGGGGCTCCAAAGTGGGGGATCGCCCCGGTTGAGAGGGGGATCGACCCGGTTGAGAGGGAGATCGACCCGGTATAGAGGGGGATCGACCCGGTAGAGAGGGAGATCGACCTGGTAGAGAGGGGGATCGGCCTCTCGGAATTTGACGTTTGGAACAATTTCGAAATTTGACGTCTAATTCTGACTCGAGACTATGAGAGCTGGTAGGCTTGGCTTCTGTCCAACCTTAATTTACAACTAAATCAGAAGATTCCGACTGCCGACCTGTACAGAACAAACAGAATTTTGTGTGCATGGTTACAGAGTTTGGATTAACAGCCTGAGAACTAATCAGAGAACTAAATCTGCCAACTGCACAAAATCACAAGATGGCTTTCTCCCTGACAAATGATTGGCTGTTACACACACAGGCACTCACGCAAGCACACTCACACATACACAAATTGAAATGAGTCACCAATGTTACTCTGTGTGTGTGTGTTTGTGTGTGTGTGTGTGTGTGTGTGTGTGTGTGTGTGTGTGTGTGTGTGTGTGTGTGTGTGTGTGTGTGTGTGTGTGTGTGTGTGTATCACGTTTCAGGAGAAGACCCAGGTGCAGACAGTGTCTAAGTAACAAAAGTTTATTACAAAAACAGGGGGCAGGCAAAACGACAGGTCAAGGGTGTGTGTGTGTGTGTGTGTGTGTGTGTGTGTGTGTGTGTGTGTGTGTGTGTGTGTGTGTGTGTGTGTGGCTAATGCAGTGTGTGTAGTGAGTTATGCTTACACATCATAAATATAGCAAACATAAGGGCCCAGCCATTCATTTGGTCTGACAACGGTCTTAAAATGATCTGGTCTGGAAAATAAGAATATATGATGAAATGTACTACATGGACTATATGTGTAAGATGGAGCTGCCCTAAGTCCAAATCAGATCTGAATTGGCACCCTATGTGTCGTGGACTAACTGACACCCTGTGTGTAGTGGATTACCTTTGGCCAGAGCCACATAGAGCTCTGGCCAAAAGTAGTGTGAGCAGCTCGCCATCCCTTTCCTCTCTAGGTCTTCAGTGGGTTCAGAGTGAGTTCAGGGCTCCATCTCAGAGATGGATCTGTGTGTGTGTGCGCTTGTATCTGAGTTCTCTGTTCTCTGTGTGCCTCCAATGCGGAAACACTCCTCACTAGACCAGACACAGAGGTGTTTCTGTGTCAACTATTACAACTCTCTTAAAAACAAATAAACCAGAGAATGTAGATATCTGTTTAATAGCATGGAATAGTCTGGCTCATTTCACATTTCACAGATAAACTATGGTGGCTTTCAAACTGAATTACATTGGACTTGAACACTAAAAACACTTAACAAGTGCTTTAACAATCTATCATAAATACATTTCAAAACCCCTATTGGACCTTCAACTATTATTCCACAGTCAAGTTACAGGCTCTGGTGAGAGAGAGTGCCTCCACAGTCAAGTTACAGGCTCTGGTGAGAGAGAGTGCCTCCACAGTCAAGTTACAGGCTATGGTGAGAGAGTGCCTCCACAGTCAGGTTACAGGCTCTGGTTACAGGCTCTGGTGAGAGAGAGTGGCTCCACAGTCAGGTTACAGGCTCTGGTTACATGCTCTGGTTACAGGCTCTGGTGAGAGAGAGTGGCTCCACAGTCAGGTTACAGGCTCTGGTGAGAGAGAGTGGCTCCACAGTCAGGTTACAGGCTCTGGCGAGAGAATTGCTCCACAGTCAGGTTACAGGCTCTGGTTACAGGCTCTGGTGAGAGAGAGTGGCTCCACAGTCAGGTTACAGGATGGTGAGAGAGAGTGGTTCCACAGTCAGGTGACAGGCTCTGGTGAGAGAGAGTGGCTCCACAGTCAGGTGACAGGCTCTGGTGAGAGAGAGTGGCTCCACAGTCGGGTGACAGGCTCTGGCGAGAGAGAGTGGTTCCACAGTCAGGTGACAGGCTCTGGTTACAGGCTCAGGTTACAGGATGGTGAGAGAATGGCTGGTGCATTATGTGTAGACACCAATGATGTGTCGTTCTCCTCTGAGAGAGGGGGGGGGGGGGTGAGGGAAAGAGGGATGGGACAGGATTGGGGTAGTGAAGGGGAAGGATAGATAGAGGGAAAAGGAGAAAAGGAGTGAAGGGGAGAGGAGAGGAGAGGAGAGGAGAGGAGAGGAGAGGAGGGGAGAGGAGAGGAGAGGAGAGGAGAGGAGAGGAGAGGAGAGGAGAGGAGAGGAGAGGAGAGGAGACTCTCCCTTGAGCTCCAAGGTAATAACCATCTGTTACACTGCTGATGCTGTGTGTGTGTGTGTGTGTGTGTGTGTGTGTGTGTGTGTGTGTGTGTGTGTGTGTGTGTGTGTGTGTGTGTGTGTGTGTGTGCGTGCGTGCGTGCGTGCGTGCGTGCGTGCGTCAGATGGGAGGTCAGGTGTCAGGTCCCACAAGCTCTCTGAGAAATGAGGTCCTTGTTGGCCATCACCCTGAAACACACAGACACACACACACACACAGACAAATCTCAGGCATGTGTTATTGCGTTGTGCAAACAGAGAAGCTTATGGACCCTCTTCAGTTTGCTTATGGGGTATAGAGGATGCAACTGTGACTCTCCTGGACAAAGTCTACTCCCAACTTAACAAAGACAACACATACAGACATGCTCAAATGTGTTGGTACCCTCACAGCTCATTGAAATAATGCTTATTTCCTCCTGAAAAGAGATTAAATTAAAAGCTATTTGATCATGTATACTTGCATGCCTTTGGTATGTCATAGAAGAAGCTGTGAAAATAGATGAATTATTGCTTATTCTAAAATGGCCTGGACACATTTGCTGGTATCCCTTAGAAAATATAATAAATCATTGGATTATGTCTCCAATCTTGTAATCAGTCATTCAGCCTATTTAAATGGAGAAAAGTAGTCACTGTGCTGTTTGGTATCATTGTGTGCACCACACTGAACATGGACCAGAGAAAGCAAAGGAGAGAATTGTCTGAGGAGATCAGAAAGAAAATAATAGACAAGCATGGTAACGGTAAAGGCCACAAGACCATCTGCCTCTAAAGGTTGTGCTACAAAATATTAGGTTCATAATTTTTGCCCATGTCATTTTCATTTGTTTTATTATTTACAATATTATGTTGAATAAAAAGCCTGATTTCTATTAAATATGGAATAAACAATGGTGGAGGCCAATTTTGTCAGTTTCAAGTTATTTCATAGAAAATTGTGCATTCTTCGTACCAACAAATTTGAGTACGTCTGTATGTCATGTTCGTATTCATGGACTTCAGCCTTTTACACAGTGCAACCTCCCCTGCTACGAAAACGTCTTTGTGACTTAAATGTCAACACGGGCCTGGTGCTGTGGATCCGAGAGTTCCTGAGGGAGTGAGCCCAGAGGGTCAGTGTTAAAGGCCCCCTATCTGATCACCTTGTACTGAACACAGGAGTCCCACAAGGTTGTGTCATATCACTTCTCCTGTTCTCCGTATGCACAAATGAAATGGCATGCAACAACAGCAAACAGCCACAACTCCAAGAACTGTACACACAGAACATTACAAGGGAAGCCCTCCAGGTCTTCAATGACCACACCCACCCACTGCAGGCATCCTTCCATATGCTGCCGTCCGGTCAGAGACTAAAGATGCCACTCGTACTTTTCACCTCTGCAAATTTCTACGTTTTATTGGGAAAAGAACAGTGATTTTCAATTGTTATGAGATTTGCGGTGGAGAGCAAGAAAATGTCCTCCCTCCGGCAAGAAACTTGTTGCAGGTTTAAAATCTCTGTTTTCCTTACTACCCTGTAATGTCAGATAATAGACATTGGTATGGTGCTGGAGATAATGAATATAAGGTTGAAAAGTGGCAGAATTGCCCTTTAATAACACTATGCAAATGCTCAATGTGTGTAAAATGTATGTTGTCATCTCTGTGTTTATCTTTTTAATGTAAGCCAAAGCACCAAAAACTATTATCCATTCTTTGCAAATGTAATGGACAATAACATTTCCTTATTTTACAAAAGTAAAATAAAATATATTACACTCACACTAGTTCCAAAGAATAAAGACATTTCAAATGTCATATCATGTAGCGATGTGCAAATAGTTAAACTACAAAAGGGAAAATAAACATACAGTGGGGAGAACAAGTATTTGATACACTGCCGATTTTGCAGGTTTTCCTACTTACAAAGCATGTAGAGGTCTGTAATTTTTATCATAGGTACACTTCAACTGTGAGAGACGGAATCTAAAACAAAAATCCAGAACATCACATCGTATGATTTTTAAATAATTAATTTGCATTTTATTGCATGACATAAGTATTTGATCACCTACCAACCAGTAAGAATTCCGGCTCTCACAGACCTGTTCGTTTTTCTTTAAGAAGCCCTTCTGTTCTCCACTCATTACCTGTATTAACTGCACCTGTTTGAACTCGTTACCTGTATAAAAGACACCTGTCCACACACTCAATCAAACAGACTCCAACCTCTCCACAATGGCCAAGACCAGAGACCTGCACAAGGCTGGGATGGGCTACAGGACAATAGGCAAGCAGCTTGGTGAGAAGGCAACAACTGTTGGCGCAATTATTCGAAAATGGAAGAAGTTCAAGATGACGGTCAATCTCCCTCGGTCTGGGGCACCATGCAAGATCTCACCTCGTGGGGCATCAATGATCATGAGGAAGGTGAGGGATCAGCCCAGAACTACACGGCAGGACCTGGTCAATGACCTGAAGAGAGCTGGGACCACAGTCTCAAAGAAACCCATTAGTAACACACTACGCCGTCATGGATTAAAATCCTGCAGCGCACGCAAGGTCCCCCTGCTCAAGCCAGCGCATGTCCAGGCCCGTCTGAAGTTTGCCAGTGACCATCTGGATGATCCAGAGGAGGAATGGGAGAAGGTCATGTGGTCTGATGAGACAAAAATAGAGCTTTTTGGTCTAAACTCCACTCGCCGTGTTTGGAGGAAGAAGAAGGATGAGTACAACCCCAAGAACACCATCCCAACCGTGAAGCATGGAGGTGGAAACATCATTATTTGGGGATGCTTTTCTGCAAAGGGGACAGGACGACTGCACTGTATTGAGGGGAGGATGGATGGGGCCATGTATCGCGAGATCTTGGCCAACAACCTCCTTCCCTCAGTAAGAGCATTGAAGATGGGTCGTGGCTGGGTCTTCCAGCATGACAACGTTCCGAAACACACAGCCAGGGCAACTAAGGAGTGGCTCCGTAAGAAGCATATCAAGGTCCTGGAGTGGCCTAGCCAGTCTCCAGACCTGAACCCAATAGAAAATCTTTGGAGGGAGCTGAAAGTCCATATTGCCCAGCGACAGCCCCGAAACCTGAAGGATCTGGAGAAGGTCTGTGGGCCAAACTCCCTGCTGCAGTGTGTGCAAACCTGGTCAAGAACTACAGGAAATGTATGGTCTCTGTAATTGCAAACAAAGGTTTCTGTACCAAATATTAAGTTCTGCTTTTCTGATGTATCAAATACTTATGTCATGCAATAAAATGCAAATTAATTATTTAAAAATCATACAATGTGATTTTCTGCATTTTTGTTTTAGATTCCGTCACTCACAGTTGAAGAGTACCTATGATAAAAATTACAGACTTCTACATGCTTTGTAAGTGGGAAAACCTGCAAAATCGGCAGTGTATCAAATACTTGTTCTCCCCACTGTAAATATGGGTTGTATTTACAATGGTGTTTGTTCTTCACTGGTTGCCCTTTTCTTGTGGCAGCAGGTCACAAATCCTGCTGCTGTGATGGCACACTGTGGTATTTCACCCAATAGATATGGAAGTTTATCAAAATCTGATTTGTTTTCGAATTCTTTATGGGTTTGTGTAATCTATGTGAAATATGTGTCTCTAATATGGTCATACATTCTCTCTCTCTCTCAACATCTCTCTCAACATCAGCAAAACAAAGGAGATGGTGATGGACTTCAGGAGAATCAAGGCCCAACCAACTGCAGACCCTATACAGGGGATGGATGTGGAAATGGTTGGGTCATACAAGTTCCTGGGAGTCCATGTGGACAACAGGCTGGAATGGGCTGGTAACACCGGGCTGGTAACACTCTGTACAAAAAGGGACAGAGCTGACTCTACTTTCTGAGGAGGCTCAGGTCCTTCAACGTGTGCAGTAAACTACTTTCTACCAGTCTGTGGTGGCTTTGGTAGGGAGCGGGTGATCTTTTTTGCAGTGGTGTCCTGGGGCACCAACATAAAGGCTGGTGATGCTTCTCGGGTAAATAAGATGATCAGGAAGGCTAGCTCTGTTCTGGGGTTTAGCCTTGACACTCTAGAGGAGGTGGTGGAGAGATGGATGCTGGCCAAACTGCTGGCCATCATGGACAACCTCACCCACCCTCTGCAAGCCATGGTTATGACGCACAGGAGCACTTTCAGTCACCGACTGATCCCACCACGGTGTGCCAGAGAGCGCTACAGGAGGTCCTTCCTGCCTGCGGCTATTAGACTATTTAATGCTTCACAGGGGTGCCGTGCCGTCTGCAACATAGACCTGGAACTGTTGGGGTGTTAGGACCTAGTTTAACAATTATGCATCCACCCGTGAGTAACTCTGGTCTGTAATCACTCATTCACTCAGGACTTATTCATTCAGCACTCATTCATTCAGGACTGTGTATACATATTCATGTACAGTTGTTATATCATATCATGTGCAATATTGTAAGTAATTCTTGGTCTGAACTTACGAAGTCATTCACTCCGGAATGCATAATAGTATCCTGTCAGTTGTATCTTTTTTCATTGCTTTTAGTATATCGAATGTGCAATACGTGCATTTATCTGTAATTAAACCCTGCACTAAGGACTGTATTTTAAGGGAATTATTATTATTACCCTAAATTATATCATACGCACATTTAGCTATTTAAGTATCTCTTCCTGTCATTTACCTGTGCAGTTAATTTAACCATGCAAATATTGGTTAAATTAACTACCTGTTCATTTAACCAGACTGTATATTAAGTAAACTATTATTACACTCACATATATCATACGCACATTTAGCTATTTAAGTATTTCTCTGCCATCGACCCGTATAATATAGTTAACCATGCAAATATTCCTTATTTATCTATATCAACTTGCAATATTTTTATCATTTATTTTCACCTAACGCTCTGTAACAATGTATAGTCTACATATTCAGCCATTCACCCATACTATGCAATGTCTTTTTATAGCTTTTTGCACTCCAGACTTGTATTTTTTTTTACAAGCCATATGCAGTCATGACAAGAGGAGCTCCAGACAGGCCCAGCTCAGACCTCTCTCTCCCCAGTTTAGAGCAGCTGATCTGGGGCTTGTTCCTGCCCCAGGCCTGACTGTCTGCCTGCCAGCCTGGCTGTCCCTGTATAACTCTGTGTGTATGAGCTAATCTGCATGGAGACAGGGTCTCGTCTCTAAAAGGGATTACCATTTAACGGCTATTACTATGCCTCTACCACTGCTGCTGCCACCGGGGAGATTACACTATCACTTATTTCCGCTCTTTCTCTCTTTCTTTCTTTCTCTCTCTCTCTCTCTCTCTCTCTCTCTCTCTCTCTCTCTCTCTCTCTCTCTCTCTCTCTCTCTCTCTCTCTCTCTCTCTCTCTCTCTCTTCTCTCTCTCTCTCTCTCTCTCTCTCTCTCCCACCTCTATCTTTCTTCAGCTCTCTCTCTATCTCTCTCTAGGTATATCTTTCTCCCCCTCTCTCTCGCTGAGGGGAATCAGAGGTTCATTGTCAGCAATGACTTCTATAAAATCCGAACATTAATTAAAACATTGTCTGTGTGACTGATAAGAAACGTAATGAGATAACTCTAGGGTGTCATTTTGGACACAGACTGTATCCTCCATACAGTTCCATCATGATAGCCAGTTATTGCTTATAGATACGATTGATCAAAAGTTAATACATATGCTTACTATCAAACCATTGTGCTTCACCGTTCAAATTGAAAACTTACAGTTTTCAGAACAAGGTGACACAGCTGTGAACATTAATATGAGTCCCTCTTGGAGAGAGACAGGTGTTTGTTCAGACAAATGCATACTGGATCATTTCTCAACCCTTCCTCCTTCAACCTGTAGCTTCCCAGGGTGCACCTCTCTAATTCAGCGTGCCTGCTCTCATTTATGCCTAACGAGTTGACTAACGGGTTTATGCCTCTAAGATGCTCCCCCGCTTCCTCCCTCCCTCCCCTCTTCATTTCACCTCTCCACTTGCTTACCTTCACGCTTGTTTAAACTAAAACGATAGCTGCATCCCCTCGAGTCCCAGGGAGCTGCTTATCCACACACACACACACACACACACACACACACACACACACACACACACACACACACACACACACACACACACACACACACACACACACACACACACACACACACACACACACACACACACACACACACACACACACACACACACACCTCTTGTCTCACTTAGTATTCAACAGCAAACCCTGTCCTCTACTCTGTCATTTAAATTCCAATCTCTTCTCACTGCAAACTATCAGAGGTGGCACTATCATACTGTAGCAGGAGGTGGTAAATCTGAGAGCGGGCCAGAGAGTCATAGAGAGTTATAGTATCTCACACACACACACACACACACACACACACACACACACACACACCCTGAGAGAGTCACAGAGAGTTATATGTAGATCTGCAGTATGAAAGTTGCTTACCCTGAAGACATCCATTTCAATAAAGTGACAGTTGGTCTCGTCTCTGCCTATCTAATGTATAGGTTATTTATACTGGAACACACTGAATGACTCAACAGTAGGATTATAACTAGTATATTAGCCCTGTGGAAAGAGGAGAGATAGAGGGAAATGGAGAGGGTGAGATAGGGAGTGACTTTTTTTCAGCTTTCTTAGTACTTCTCTCTTGGCCTATAGTATCTCTCTCTCTCAATCTCTCTCTCTCTCTCTCTCTCTCTCTCTCTCTCAATCTCTAACTCCATCTCTATTTTACTCCATCTAAATCTCTCTCCATCTCTCTCTCACCCAGATTGTGTGTGTTTGAGTGCCCAAAAAACCCAAAACACAGCTTCTTCTCTATACCTGAACCAACCTGGACTCCAACATTGTGTGTGTGTACATGGTTTATTTTCCTGCCGGGTAGGTACAGATTATATATAGCACATGACTAGCCAGAACTAGTTCATATTGGCTCACACACACGGACACACAAACACACGGACACACAAACACACACACACACACACACACACACACACACACACACACACACACACACACACACACACACACACACACACACACACACACACACACACACACACACACACACACACACACACACACACACACACACACACACACACACACACACACACACACACACACACACACACATGACACAGGGTCACTGCAGAGGGAATTTCAGGATATTGGTATTTAGATTAATATCCCAGCCAAAGACACCAGGCTCATTATCTTTGCTGGGTCAGATGGGAATTACTGCTGAACTGAACTTCCTCACTGTGTGTGTGTGTGTGTGTGTGTGTGTGTGTGTGTGTGTGTGTGTGTGTGTGTGTGTGTGTGTGTGTGTGTGTGTGTGTGTGTGTGTGTGTGTGTGTGTGTGTGTGTGTGTACATGTTGCAATCTATTCAGTAATCCATTCTTATCAGTTGTGAGAGAGACATACCTCTGACTCACTAGACCATAGAGAATGAGATACCCCCTTTGATCTCTCTGATGTCTCCATGTAGACTGTTAAACCCAGTTGTTGTGGCCCTAAATAAGGCCCTAAATAAGACATATTTTCCTAAATAAGACCCCCAATAAGGCTGTAGTTTGGGGATGTGTGTGGACAGTATGTATACCTAACATGAAGGACACTTACCATATACAGCTGGCTGGAGAGAAACTACTGCCCATTCCCTTACATGTACTGGCAGATGGCCTACATGTCAAAAACTGAGACACATAGCACAGCTTGGTGTGTGTGTGTGTCTGATCATGTGTGTGTGTGTGCACAGATTTGTGTGTGTGTGCGTGCGTCCGTATTTGTTATGCATGGTGCATTGCCAGCCAGGATGGCAGATGTGATATGAATGCACTGCCTGACTAGCCTGTCTGCAGAGAGAGGAGAGACTGCCCTAGAAAGAAAGAGAGGGGAGAGAGGACTGCCCCAGAGAGAAAGAGAGAGGAGAGAGGACTGCCCCAGAGAGAAAGAAAGAGGAGCGAGGACTGTCCAAGAGAGAAAGAGAGAGGAGAGAGGACAGTCCAAGAGAGAAAGAGAGAGGAGAGAGGGCTGCCCCAGAGAGAAAGAGAGAGGAGAGAGGAGAGAGGACTGCCCCAGAGAGAAAGAGAGAGGAGAGAGGACTGCCCCAGAGAGAAAGAGAGAGGAGAGAGGACTGCCCCAGAGAGAAAGAGAGGAGAGAGGACTGCCCAAGAGAGAGGAGAGAGGCTAAATAAGGGGAAGAGAGATGGAGAGAATGACTAAGACATGGCAAGAGACCGAAAGAGAGAAACAGAAAGAGGTAGATGAAAGGAAAGCCACACTAAAAAGAGAAACAGAAAGAGAGTTAGATGAAAGGAACTATGTGTTTTTTCCTCCCTCTACCTCCCACCCAGTCGTTTAACTGTGTTTATGTTGCCTAATACGGTTAAACCTGCATTTTGGATTATAACAGACCTTCACTCACATACCAACAGGCAGACAGACTGACACTGAACAGAACATCTGTGTGTGTGTGTGTGTGTGTGTGTGTGTGTGTGTGTGTGTGTGTGTGTGTGTGTGTGTGTGTGTGTGTGTGTGTGTGTGTGTGCGTTCGTGTCTAAAGGCAAAAAAGAGAGACACACACACACTCTCCCTCCATCCTCTCTGTCCTTGTAAGCCATGGCAACAAAATGGATGCAACTCAGTGAAGAACAATTCCTTTTCCTTCAGACAGAGAAGACAAATGGTAACAGGCCCGGAGCCTAATGCCACACTAAAGGTTACAACATGTCACGTATAGATTACTTTACTGAGGCTACGCTGGCATGTTGATTAAAGATACTCTAGGTCTGAGATGGGGAGAGAGAGAGAGAGAGAGAGAGAGAGAGAGAGAGAGAGAGAGAGAGAGAGAGAGAGAGAGAGAGAGAGGATTGCTGAGAGAGGGATGGAGAGAATGGGAAGGAAAAAGAGAGGGACGGAGAGAGAGAGAGAGAGAGAGAGAGAGAGAGAGAGAGAGAGAGAGAGAGAGAGAGAGAGAGAGAGAGAGAGAGAGAGGGGGGGGGGGGGGGGGGAATCGTGAGGTACCAGCTCTATTGTGCAGCTGCATTATGGGAGTCTGGCTCAATTTGTAAACTCTTCTACTCCCCTCCTCTCCTCCTCTTCTTCTCTCCTCTCCTCTCTTTTCCTCTTCTCCTCCTCTCCTCTCCTCTCCTCCTCTCCTCTTCTTCTCCTCTCCTCTTCTTCTCTTCTCCTCTTCTCTTCTCTTCTCTTCTTCTCTCAGGTGTTGTGAGGAAAGATAAAGAGAGACAATGAACCATGTCGAATTTCGCAGTGAATCTTGAGAGACCTGGCTGAAAAGAGACCAGAAGACAGAGAGAGAGAGAGAGCGAGAGAGCGAGAGAGCGAGAGAGAGAGAGAGAGAGAGAGAGAGAGAGAGAGAGAGAGAGAGAGAGAGAGAGAGAGAGAGAGAGAGAGAGAGAGAGAGAGAGAGAGAATCATGTGTCTCTCTATGATGGACAGCACTACAGAGGTTGTCATAATAAAGCCCAGCCCCTGGACAGAGCAGTGTGTATGTGTGTGTGTGTGTGTTGTTTGGCACCTCCAGGCAGCTTGTCTGCTTTGACTGACAGGTTTTGACAGATATGGTTATTGACCAAACATGTCTCACTCCCTATGTAAACACACACCCCTCATACCCCATGGTGCCATCTATCCTGATGTCCTTTGGTGTGGCTCGACCGTGACAGTGAGTGTGTGGTGAAAATTGTAAGACCTTTTGGTGTGGCATTGAAGGTCACATCAATATGCCAATGTGGCTTACTGGTAGTCTATTTTTACAGTTGCTAGTCAATGTGTTTGTTTATGTGAACTAGCTAGTTAGTGAGCATTAGATGGAAAACTGCAGGAATGATAAAGGACTATTTTTCCCAGTGGACCTCACGTAACTCCTCTGCTGTAAGTAGTGAACAACATCAGGATCATTCAGACTAGCTGCTTTCATTGTCAGTGGTGCCATCATCTGTCACAGAGAGAGATCTCCATGGTGCTGAATATTGATGCTGAAGAGAGAATCTTTTTTTACACAGTATATCCCTGAGGAGGCGGAAAAGAGCCTGTTCAAACTGACACACACACATACAGTGGGGAGAACAAGTATTTGATACACTGCCGATTTTGCAGATTTTCCCACTTACAAAGCATGTAGAAGTCTGTCATTTTTATCATAGGTACTCTTCAACTGTGAGTGACGGAATCTAAAACAAAAATCCAGAAAATCACATTGTATGATTTTTAAGAAATTAATTTGCATTTTATTGCATGACATAAGTATTTGATACATCAGAAAAGCAGAACTTAATATTTGGTACAGAAACCTTTGTTTGCAATTACAGAGATCATACGTTTCCTGTAGTTCTTGACCAGGTTTGCACACACTGCAGCAGGGATTTTGGCCCACTCCTCCATACAGATCCTTCAGGTTTCGGGGCTGTCGCTGGGCAATACGGACTTTCAGCTCCCTCCAAAGATTTTCTATTGGGTTCAGGTCTGGAGACTGGCTAGGCCACTCCAGGACCTTGAGATGCTTCTTACGGAGCCACTCCTTAGTTGCCCTGGCTGTGTGTTTCGGGTCGTTGTCATGCTGGAAGACCCAGCCACGACCCATCTTCAATGCTCTTACTGAGGGAAGGAGGTTGTTGGCCAAGATCTCGGAATACATGGCCCCATCCATCCTCCCCTCAGTACGGTGCAGTCGTCCTGTCCCCTTTGCAGAAAAGCATCCCCAAAGAATGATGTTTCCACCTCCATGCTTCACGGTTGGGATGGTGTTCTTGGGGTTGTACTCATCCTTCTTCTTCCTCCAAACATGGCGAGTGGAGTTTAGACCAAAAAGCTCTATTTTTGTCTCATCAGACCACATGACCTTCTCCCATTCCTCCTCTGCATCATCCAGATGGTCATTGGCAAACTTCAGACGGCCCTGGACATGCGCTGGCTTGAGCAGGGGGACCTTGCGTGCGCTGTAGGATTTTAATCCATGACGGCGTAGTGTGTTACTAATGGTTTTCTTTGAGACTGTGGTCCTAGCTCTCTTCAGGTTATTGACCAGGTCCTGCCGTGTAGTTCTGGGCTGATCCCTCACCTTCCTCATGATCATTGATGCCCCACGAGGTGAGATCTTGCATGGTGCCCCAGACCGAGGGAGATTGACCGTCATCTTGAACTTCTTCCATTTTCTAATAATTGCGCCAACAGTTGTTGCCTTCTCACCAAGCTGCTTGCCTATTGTCCTGTAGCCCATCCCAGCCTTGTGCAGGTCTACAATTTTATCCCTGATGTCCTTACACAGCTCTCTGGTCTTGGCCATTGTGGAGAGGTTGGAGTCTGTTTGATTGAGTGTGTGGACAGGTGTCTTTTATACAGGTAACGAGTTCAAACAGGTGCAGTTAATACAGGTAATAAGTGGAGAACAGGAGGGCTTCTTAAAGAAAAACTAACAGGTCTGTGAGAGCCGGAATTCTTACTGGTTGATAGGTGATCAAATACTTATGTCATGCAATAAAATGCAAATTAATTATTTAAAAATCATACAATGTGATTTTCTGGATTTTTGTTTTAGATTCCATCTCTCACAGTTGAAGTGTACCTATGATAGAAATTACAGACCTCTACATGCTTTGTAAGTAGGAAAACTTGCAAAATCGGCAGTGTATCAAATACTTGTTCTCCCCACTGTACACGCACGCACGCTCACGCATGCACCCACACACACACACACACACACACAGAGAAAGACAGTGTTTTGACTGTTGTTTTTGCACTTATTGCTTTCTCAGTGGAAGATTAAACAGTGGAGGGGACTGTTTTTTGAGTTTCTCTATTTATCTCTGTCTGGTCTCCCCACCTTTTCAAATGTATTTTCTTTGAAACAGTATTTCAAACAGTTCATTATGTGGATCAACACAGTGTCTGTGTGTCTAATTCTCCTTGAAGAGAAGTGTCTTTATTACGGATATTAGGACTTAGGAACTCAATACAGTATATGACGGGCAGTATCAAGCACTGTTTCTGTGAGTCTCGCTCATGCCAAGTGCACACTACACAACTTTTAAAATCCTAACATGGCTGAGCCTCTCACATTAAACAACAGTATTTCCCGTAATTTTGTGTGTGTTGTCAACGTCGTTGAGTAACTTACATGGGGGTGCTGAAACTTGAAGCAGCAGCCACAGCACAATCAATCGGAATTGGACAGCTCATGGTGCTGAAAGTGGGCACATTCGAGTAGGCATGATTCAATTAAACCATCTTAATTTTAATTTGACTTTACTAACAACAAGAGGGCTTTGTGTTGGAGCCTATTTCTTCCTATTTAGACAGAATTAGGCTATAGGCAGCTATATCCATAGATTTGTGGGTCAATTCCTCCACCTACTATGCACTTTAAATAGCCTTTGTGTCAGTAAATGGCTGTTAAGTTAAATTAAAACCCAATACTCGAATTGAGGGGGTATGAGTGGTTATGCCATAGGCCTACTTTTTATTAAAGAAAATGTCACAAAGCACAGGCCTAACCCTTGTTAGCTTTTGTAGATTTAGAAGACAAATAACACGGATCAGATAAAATAAAGTGATCTATAACTACTAAGCTATATGGACCTGTTTTAATAAAGTCATACCAAGGATAATTTTGCTATTTGATTTTGAATTTTAAGACCCCTTGAAGTATTTGATGAAAAAATGTATTTGGACTTACTGCTATTAGCCCATACAAACGCATTGAATAACAGATTCACTACATGGAACAACAGATAGTCCCCGCCAAAAAATCTAAAGGAAGTTGGTTCTGAAGTCTCTATCATATATCTAAGAGATATAAGAAAGGAAACATTTTTTTTTATATAAATATATATATTTTTTTACATGTATTTAACCCCTTCTGTCACTCAACAGTCTCCATAATGTACTTCCATTAATTTTTCGACTGGTACCAGGGGACCTTCAGCCTCTGGGCGTCCTAGAGCATTTCTTTGTTCAGTATATTTAATATCCATAGACACACATGCACACACACTTTTACCATCTCTGCAGACACATGCAGACGTCTATACTCCCCTCCACTCCTTCACTCTTGTCTTAACTATTAACTCACTGACACACTTTTTAAACGGTCAAATAGACATGGGGTGGAGGGTTTCTCCCTCTCTCTGTCTCCCTCCCCCTTCTCTCTCTCTCTCTCTCTCTCTCTCTCGCTCTCTCTCACTCTCACTCTCTCACTCTCTGTCTCTCTCTCTCCTCCCTCCCTCCATCCTCCATTTAATTCCCTGACCGTGTTCTTCTTATTTAGCAGACAGCATAAAGAGTGTTTATATTACAGTGAGTGAGAAGTGAGAAGGTAGCCTAAAGGACAAGTGAGAAGGTAGCCTAAAGGACAAGTAGACTGTCAGGCTCTGGCCATAGAGAAACTTTGCTTCTCTATATTTCTATGGTCAGAGTCTGGCAGATCTAGGATTTCTACGTCTGTGTGGTGTTGTGTGTGGGATCCCTAATTTCATTGCATTACCTCTAATTAGGGATCCTACTTATATGTGCATGTTCCATTCCTATGGCGTGGTTCATTGTTGTATGTTGTCTCGTTATCGTGAGTTTCACTTTCGTTATCTATTGCATTTGTTATTTTCTATAGTCGATGTCAAGTATAGTTTATTCATTCAATAAACGATGTCGAACTATCGCTACGCTGCGCCTTGGTCTCTCTACACACCCGAACGTGACATAGACAGACATGTTCTTTATTACCTCCATCTCCTCTGTCTTTGATACAGATATCATATTTCTGTGAAGGGGGAAGACTGCCAGGCAGTGCCATCTCTTTTTATTGTCATTTAAATAAGATATCTTTATTTTATCTATGACAGTGATGCAACCGTATATACACTACACCAGGGGTCACCAACCTTTTTGAAACTGAGAGCTACTTCTGAGTCATTCGAAGGGCTACCAGTTTGATACGCTCTTCTGAAATAACACATTTGCTCAGTTTGCCTTTAGTTATACATTATTAATAATGCTCATCTATATGAAGACACAAATCACGTAAATGATTTCTCACAATAATTAGCAACAATGACAATAAGGAGGGAAACAGATATCAATATTCAGCACTTTAATCTCAGTAATTGTTACATTTTTTGAAAATCACTTACATCACTACATTTCATAGGAAAAATGTCCCATTTTCACTAGCCACAGACAAACCCTTTTATCAAATCATGAACTGTGTTGTTTCAAAAAGTTATCAATTATGTAATGTTAGAAAAATCAACTTACATATTTTTTAAATAAATCTTGTCACATTTTGAACTAATGACCAAATCTTTTAAAACACTTTCTAAATTGAACACAATTCTTCATTATTTTAATTCAATTTCAGATACAGATACCTGACAACATCTGGTATCTGTTTCTTTTTTAGTGGGAAGACTGGCATTGCATGTTTACCAGTGTATTGTAATCTGGTGTGTAACTTGACACTGCAACTGTGAGTGAGTCTTTCAGATGTGCATCAGTGAGGCGTGTTCTGTGTTTGTTCTTGATGAAGTTCATGTCAGAAAACGCTGATTCACAGAGATAGGTTGAACCAAACAGGCTAGCAACCTTCATAGCTGCTGTGCATACTCCACTGTACTTCTCTGTGTCAACAAGGGACCAACAGTTTGGTGTAGGCTTTGAGGTGGAGGTCATTTTGCAATGTTATGATTTCAATCTCCACCTGTCCAGCATCCAAGTTGAACGTTGCACTTAGTTACTCAGCAAACCATGTTGTGTCCACATTCATGAAAGGATTGGAAATGAACGACACACATGGCTCAAGCTGATGAAGGTCACAAAACCTATTCTCAAACTCCCGGTGGGTAGTTAGCATGGTAGCTTTTGTGACACGTAGTGAAGTGTCTCTCCATATTGTGCCGCTTTGCCGTCGCCACAGTCGCCCCGCAAATGAGACACACGCAGGTTTCATTCACAGTCGTAAAAAATAATTCCTCCTCCCATTCGTTGTGAAAGTGATACGTTTTCTTCCTTTTTTTGCCATGGTTTTGGGGCAAGAAACTGCATCCAGCTACCATCTTCGTTGCGCGCGCCCGCTAGCTTACTCTCCACGAGCACTGGTTTTGTCTCGCGCAAAATACTTTTGAACTAGAGTAGGTCAGAGTTCACCTAAACTTATCTAAACTCATGTATAATGAACATATTTTTAAGATATTGTCATTTTTAAATATATATAAATGCAAGTGTGATTAAAAAAGAATAGCAACAGAATAAAATTTAATTTCAGACGCAGCTCACAAGTGCTATTTTTAGAACAGGCCTGCGGGCGACTCATGTAGTCCTTGGGGGCGACCTGGCACCGTGTTGGTGACCCCTGCACTACACACACACACACACACACACATACACAAACACACACACACACACACATACACAAACACACAATAGTAATACAAGCCCACACACCATATGTTTTACTATTCTTGTGGGGACCAAAAATTGATTTCCATTACAGTTTTGAGACACAATGACACAATGACCACAACATGTAACTCATGCACCAACCCCCTGAACCAATTCTGCTAAACTACAAGCACAATTCCTGCTTTACACTCAAATTGCAGTTCTAAAACACACTTTTTTCAAAACACTACACACAATTCTTTGCATTTGGCACAATTGTCATGCAGAAAATCTCTTGTTTTCACAATGAACACACTGCCATTCAAATATGCACACTGACTCATCACATGGGAAAACACCCGTCACACAGTTTTACAATTAGCAATCAGAGCTTTAGCATAAAAGGGCAACAGGTGAGCTCTTCTGTTTTGGAGCAATGGATGCCAACATTGGAAACAGAGGAAGAGCCAGAGGAGTGAGAGTAAGAGGAGGAGGACGGGGAGGACAAGGACGAGGACGAGGACGAGGAAGGCCAAGGACCGTAATCTCTGATGAGATCCGAGCCACTTTGGTTGATCATGTGGTCAACCATGGTCTAACAATGAGAGAGGCTGGGCAAAGAGTACAGCCAAATTTGAGCAGGTACACTGTAGCATCCATCATCCGGACTTTCCGAAATGAGAATAGGTAAGAAATCTACTCTCACTAGAAAATTGCAGTACTGCATATCAATACAGTACTCAATGAGTACAGTAGTACAGTATTGCCTGTGGACTGTTCTGTAGGACTGTAAAAATAAAGTATGTTTCAAGTATTTGGGAAATGTATTCCTACTTTGTATTTACAGTATTTTACTGTTTGTTTGGCAGAACTGAAACATTACCAACACAAGGTGGTCGGGAACGTGTTCTGTCTCCTGAACAGGAAACTGAAATCATGAACATGGTCCTAGAAAATAACGCCATAACATTACGGCAAATACAAAGAAAAATAATAGAAAACAATGAGATATTTCAAAATATTGATAGGGTAAGCTTATCAACACTGGACCGTGTCTTGCGCAGAAATAATCTCAGGATGAAGCAGGTCTACAGGGTGCCATTTGAACGCAATTCAGAAAGAGTCAAAGAATTGCGATATAACTATGTGCAAGTGAGTCCTATACAATCCCACAATTGATGCATACTCTCAACACTGTATAAATTATACATATTTCAGTATTGTAATCATAATGATTGTGCTTCACAATAGTGACCACTCCATGTCTATTTCTGATATTGTCATGTGTGTTTCAGAGAGTCCTTGAGCTAGAGGTGGATGCAGTGGAGCACCAGTTCATCTTCATTGATGAGGTTGGATTCAACCTCACAAAAAGACGAAAGAGGGGAAGGAATATCATCGGCCAGCGTGCCATTGTTCAAGTCCCTGGCCAGCGCGGAGGGAACATCACAATGTGTGCAGCATTTACCCACCACGGCGTCATCCATCACCATGCTACCCTTGGCCCCTACAACACCGCCCATCTGATCACATTCCTGGACACCCTACACAACACACTCATTCCACCAGATCAGGTAGATGGCCCAGAGCAGCTCAGGTACGTTGTCATTTGGGACAACGTAAGTTTCCACAGGGCTGCTCTGGTTCGTAACTGGTTCACTGCCCACCCACGCTTTTTAGTTGTTTATCTCCCTCCATATTCTCCATTCCTCAATCCTATTGAGGAATTTTTTTCTGCCTGGAGATGGAAAGTGTATGACCGAAATCCACAAACGCGTATACCTCTTCTCCAAGCTATGGAAGACGCATGTGGAGATATAGCAGCTGATGCTTTTCATGGCTGGAATCGCCATGCTAGGCGATATTTCCCCAGCTGCTTGGCCAGGGAAAACATTGCTTGTGATGTGGATGAGGTGCTGTGGTCAGACCGCAACAGAAGAGAGGATACAGCATAGTCATTTTTTTTTTTTTTTTTACTGTAACTGTATACATTAAATTCTTCTGTTTTGTATGTAGACCACTGTATGTGCAACTTTGTGTTGGTTGGGAATGGGAAAAATAAAATATATTTGTTACCGTGTATTTGTGTGTTCTGAGTATAAAAACAATATTCTCAAATATTTTACAACACACTTATGTATGTACTGTCTGTAGTAATGGCAACACTGAACCAAAAAAAGGCCTAAGTCATTATGATGAATGGAGAAGAAGTGTTTTCCATTCATCATAGTGTTTTACATTGAGCACATCAGTGTTCAACTGGTTCTTATAAATGTCTATTCATATGATGGTTTGTGTGTGTCATTTGAAAACAACATTTTGCTGGAGAATTGAGGGGTTTTGCCCATTGTGTGTGTGTTTTTTGATTTGTGTGTAGAGTTCTGAGAATATGAGGCATGCTTTCAGAAAATGTGTGTAAACAATCGAGAAAAACTGTAAAAAATCCAATTTTTCCTAACTGCTAAACCTAACCCTAACTCCTAAACCTAACCCCTATGCTTAGAATCGCCTCCGTCCTCATGGAGACGTGGGAAATGTCTCCACAAGGGAGAATTTGACTTGCTTTACTGTCCTTGTGGTGACTTTGGGGGATTTCCGGTACCCATGAGGATAGTAATACAAACACACACACACACACACACACACACACACACACACACACACACACACACACACACACACACACACACACACACACACACACACACACACACACACACACACACACACACACACACACACACACACACACACACACACACACACACACACACACAGTGAGCGCCCCATAGACTAATGTCAGACGTCTCACTCTCTCTCACTCTCTGTGTGTGTATGTGACCCTGTGACCCTTTTATAATACTGGTATTAATCCAATCATACACTTTCTCTGTCTAACTAGTTTGTTCTTTCTTTGAATGTGTGTGTTTAAAGGATTTGTTAATTCTCTGTGTGTGTAACTAACGTGTTCTGTCTCTGTAGGTTACATGTTACTGTTTCACCATCAGTGACAGGGAGCAACAAGGGATCGGAGTGAGACTCTACCCCAGGTAAGACACACACACACAGTAACACACAGTAACACACAGCGATGCACAGTGCATCTTGACAAAGCCTCGTGTTGTAGTTGTATGTAATTACTAGATAGTAGTGTTTAGTGGTTACAGCCTGACATGTTAGGGCCTATCATTGGTTCCTAATGGCAGGTTAACGTTTATTGGAATAAATCTTGTCCTGGAGTCAGCTTTGTCAAAATTCACTATATTTCACAAAAATTTTACTTTTTGGTCTTAATTTAAAGACATTCTCGGGAACTTTGCTGACCACTAAGTATTTTTTAAACCTCCAACTTTGGGCTGGATTTGTCAATGTGTAGTTCGTACGTATGTAATCTAGGAGCATTACTGTCTCACCTCAATTAACCACAAAATCCCTAGTTTGAAAGCGAACGTTTTTTTTCCTCTTTAAGATTAGGGTTAGGCATAAGGTTAGCGGCGTGGTTAAGGTTAGGGTTAAGGTTAGGGTTAAGTTTAAAATCAGATTTTATGACTGTAGCTGTGCGTACCCTGCAGAGCTGCCTCCAGTACATGAGTCATCCCAATGAATGCCAACTTGTCTCCTAATTGGGGGTTCCCATCATCAACACTGTTGTCAACAAGAACTGTATCTCTTTATCAGCCAGACGGTTACCTCTTCTCAAATCA
This sequence comes from Thymallus thymallus, assembly GCA_023634145.1. Lineage (NCBI taxonomy): Eukaryota > Metazoa > Chordata > Actinopteri > Salmoniformes > Salmonidae > Thymallus > Thymallus thymallus. The sequence continues at coordinate 27,717,290 of CM042406.1, forward strand.
GTATAAATCTGTCTCTGTCTGTCTCTCTCCATCTCCATCTCTAGCTCCCTCTTTTTTTTCTCAGTCTTCTTGCTTCCTGTCTGACAGCTGACAGCTCTTTGAGGCAGTCAGAGAGGGAGGGAGAGGGAGAGAGAGAGAGAGGGAGAGAGATGAATGGTTGTTAAATTATATGTTTATCAGTGTTGACATGCCAGATAATTATACAGCTCAGATCCAGGTGCTAGGAAGGAGCACGCTCTCCCACGGAGAGTGAGAGAAGGAGAAGGAGAGGAGGAGGTGGTTGTGTCCATAGTAAAGCTGTGCTCTGCTTTCTTGAGATCGCTATCAGCTAAACAAGTACTATTGGCCGTAGTTCTGTCGTACCTGTCTAGTCATATGGTCAAGTGCCACAAAGAGGGACATAGGCAAATTACAAAACAGAGCAACAGGGTTGGCCCTTAGATGTACACGGAGAGCCAGCATTGATAATATGCATGTCTCCTGGCTCAGGGTGGAGGAGATATTGACTGCATCACTTCTTGAATGGTATTGACATGTTGAAAGCACAAGCTCTCTGTTTAAGCGACTAGCGCACAGCTCAGACACCCATGCATACCCCACAAGACACATAACCGGAGGTCTCTTCACAGTCTCCAAGTCCAGAACAGACTGCGGGAAACGCCCAGTGCTACATAGATCCATGACTACATGGAACTCTATTCCATATCAATCAAGCAGTGGAATCAGATTGGACTCTCCTAGAATAAAATACTAGGAGAAATAGGTGTGTGTGTTGTCATTTTCGTGATGGGCTCACTGTACAGTTTGTGTGTGTGAAAAAAATATACTGATCTGGGTGTAGCTCATGTTTGAGTAGAGGAGAGTAGTTTTCTAAAGCAATAACACACACACACACACACACACACACACACACACACACACACACACACACACACACACACACACACAGGATAGCGTAATCTTATACTGAAGCGGTATTCAGGCTAATCCCACTGTTCAGGTATGGTGAACGCTGCATGTTGTACTGACTATACACCTACGACGTACACACACAGGGCCTTGCAGGTAGTCTCTAACCCTGATTGTATATCTGGCTGAGGCAGCTTGTCAGATGGTCTGAGAGGGTTTAGCATGGCTTAGCCAGGCCTCCCTACACCGCTAACACCGCTAAACACTGCTAAACATGCTAAACACGCTAAACACGCTAACACTGCTACCACTGCTACCACTGCTAACACTGCTAAACACCACTAACACCGCTAAACACCACTAACACCGCTAAACACCACTAACACCGCTAAACACCACTAACACCGCGAAAACCGCTAACACCGTTGTGTGTGTGTCACACATTTAAAAAAGATGGGCTTCTACTCGGGACCTTGCTCTGCCTATTGATATTTTGGAGTTGCCTAGCAACGGACGGTGCCTCGACCGGTTTGCAGAGAAGAGGGGATTTCTTCTGAGAGTCTCTACCTCTATTCCCACATTTACTTTTAATTTTCCTCTTTCTGTTTAATGATTTAATATCTAGCTCCTGTTTAATTTAATATTCCCTGTAATGTCTTTAAACGTTAGCTAGCACGTAGCTGCTACCTTCTACAATAATATGGTAATGACTAGCTAATGAATTCTACGGTTTTTGGTTGGCTTTCACAGTGTGCATGTGCACGTGCTTGTGTGTGTTTGTGTGTGCTTATGAAGTATCGTAAGAGCAGAGTTAGCAAACCATAAAAGTATTGATTTAGTCTTGATCTTGTAAAGGTGGCGCAAACTCACACACACACACACACACACACACACACACACACACACACACACACACACACACACACACACACACACACACACACACACACACACACACACACACACACACACACCACACACACATACACACACACACACACGCACACACACACACCAGAGCTATTGTTTGTAAAGCACTGTGTTGCAGCTGATAGTCAAATCAGATGTTTGCCATACTGTGCCGTCATTGTTTGTATGTTTGAAAGGGTCCGGCTAATTCATCCAATTAATAGGATTATGAGGAATCTTCATTTGAAAAGAAGTTTCACCGTTTGAAATGCCATTGATATTCACCACATGCCTTTACATAAAACAATGCCACGGGCTTTACTGATCAAGGCGCACATACTCACTCACACACACACACACACACACACACACACACTCACACACACACACACACGCACACACACACACACACACTGCCAGAGTATGATAAAAGATAGGGAGTGCTTCATAGAAAGCAGAAGGATAACTGTGTGTCATTAACTGTCTCCTTGACAGTCAAGCGCTGGCTGACACTCCACTCTAACTGTCTCCTTGACAGTCAAGCGCTGGCTGACACTCCACTCTAACTGTCTCATTGACAGTCAAGCGCTGGCTGACACTCCAGTCTAACTGTCTCATTGTCTGTGTCGAGTGCTGTTGACAGTCAAGCTATTACCTCAGTGAAGGTGAAGACACTTTTATTATCTCGTTAGCTGAAGTGGATCCATACCTATGTAAAAGGTAAAGCCGTATGTTTTAACATAAAGTATTTCCATTTAGATTCCAATATACTGAATGTATGGAGTAAATAGTCATGTTAAAGTGAAAATGTAAATGGTACATCATTAGGAATGGTTAGCCACAGCAGGAGAGCATCCTCAGTATGTGGACAGATTGCAGGAGGATGTGTTAGGATCATAGAACAGATCAACTTAGGTATAGAAACACAGCCCATTAGATTTCCCACAGTCCTGGTTGGTTGGTAATGGATGTTTAGCAGTGGTAATGATACGTTCTTAATGACAGGAAGTGTGTGTGTGTTTGTGTGAGTGCGTGTGTCTGTGTGCGTGTGTGAGCATTTGAGTGTGTGTGTGTGTGTGTGTGCGTGTACCTGCGTGCATGCGTTAATGTGTGTGTGATTGAGTGAGATTAAAAAGGGCAAACACAGACAGAGATGTGAGAGCACAAACTGTTGTTAAGATGTAAACACTGATTCCTAATGTTAACACTGGCAGAGACTGAGAGAGGGACCACAAGACGGTCTATAGTTTTGTTCTAGCCCAGTGTGTGTGTGTGTGTGTGTGTGTGTGTGTGTGTGTGTGTGTGTGTGTGTGTGTGTGTGTGTGTGTGTGTGTGTGTGTGTGTGTGTGTGTGTGTGTGTGTGTGTGTGTGTGTGTGTGTGTGTGTGTGTGTGTGTGTGTGTGTGTGGGCTTGTGTGCATGTGTGTGTGTGTGTGTGAATTTTTCTGTGCGTTTGTGGGGGGCTATTTGGGGGACTTTCAAAGCTCTTTGTTGTAGTTTCTCTGAACAGTAGCAATAATAATATCACATATAGAAGAGAGGAGAGGAGAGGAGAGGAGAGGAGAGGAGAGGAGAGGAGAGGAGAGGAGAGGAGAGGAGAGGAGAGGAGAGGAGAGGAGAGGAGAGGAGAGGAGAGGAGAGGAGAGGAGAGGAGAGGAGAGGAGAGGAGAGGAGAGGAGAGGAGAGGAGAGGAGAGGGGCAGCTCTAGCAGGCCAGAAACTTGATGAACTGACTTGTTGGAAAGGTGGCATCCTATGAACGTGCCATGTTGAAAGTCACTGAGCTCTTCAGTAAGGCCATTCTACTGCCAATGTTTGTCTATGGAGATCGCATGGCGGTGTCTCGATTTTATACACCTGTCAGCAACGGGTGTGGCTGAAATAGCCGAATCCACTGATGTGAAGGTTGTCCACATACTGCTGTATATATAGTGTAGGTTTTGTCTGCATGTAAACCAGCCCTGCTACACAACCAACCCAATCCATGTATTGGGGATGAGGAGCGTAAACTGTAACCGTTTCACACACATACCCCCTAACCCCTTTCTCTCTCCCCAGTATGTTGTTGCTGAACCATGACTGCAGATCCAGCTGTGTGATGCTGTTTGAGGGAAAAACACTCCAACTCCGATCCATCAGATGTGGTGTGTGTGTATAGGACCCTCTCTCTCTCTCTCTCTCTCTCTCTCTCTCTCTCTCTCTCTCTCTCTCTCTCTCTCTCTCGCTCTCTCTCTCTCAATTCAATTCACTTTATTGGCATGACGCAACAATGTACATATTGCCAAAGTATCATACATCAATTTTTTCTATTTTATGTATATATATATACATATACATACACACGCACATACATATATATATATATATATATATATATATATATATACACACATACACATATATTTTTTAAAAATATAATTACATCAAAGAACAAAATAACAACATAGGAAAAAAAGGCATTAAATATGTCAGGCACTGTCCCTCAACTTGTGGCAGGCAGCAACATAGCATGCTGCCAGCGCACAGCTGTCCATGTCTTCCCCCAAAAGGATCGGCGGCCTTTCTATTTCAGAGAGGTCCTCAAAGCCCCGGACTACTTGTTCAAATTTGGGGAAGTGACTCTCTCTGATAGTTTTATATTTTTGACATTTGGTCAGGTATTGCAGCTCTGTCTCTGGTTCTGCTGTGGTGCAGTGGTTGCACAGCCTTTCCTCTACAGGGAGCCAGGTTTTCCTGTGTCTACCCTTCTCAATAGCAAGGCTGTGCTCGCTGAGCCTGTACTTTGTCAAGGTTTTCCTGAGGTTTTGATCAGTCACCATGGTCAGATAGTTTGCCATGGTGTACTGTCGATTTAGGGCCAAATAGCACTGCATTTTGCTTTGTGCTTGTGTTTTCCAATAGGTAATGTAGTTTTGTTTTAGATGTTTTGTAATTTGGTTAATTCTGATTGATTGGATGTTCTGGTCCTGAGGCTTCAGTGTGTTAGTGGAACAAGTTTGTGAACTCAGCCCCCGGACCAGTTGGATGAAGGGACTCTTATATTTGCTCAACTCTTGGTATTGCAGGGCTTGGTAATGGTATGAGAGGGGGTCACTGTGTTTTAGGTGTTTCCAAAACTTAATTGCTCTTTTTTGAGTTTTTAATATTAGTGGATATCGGCCTAATTCTGCCCTGCATGCATTGTTTGTAGTTTTCCTCTGGACATGTAGGAGAATCTTACAAAGTTCCGCGTGCAAGGTCTCAATGGGATGTTTGTCCCAGTGGGTAAAATCTTGTTTTGTAAGTGGACCCCACACCTCGCTGCCATAGAGTGCGATTGGTTCAATCACACATTTAATTAGTTTTTGCCAAATTGTAATAGGTATTTCAATTTGGATGTGTTTTTTAATGGCGTAGAATGCCCTGCGTGCTTTGTCTCTCAGTTCATTCACTGCATTATTTAGGTGTCCAGTCGAACTTATTATTAAACCTAAATAGTTGTATTGTGTGTAATACTCTATATGTTTTGCACCAATTGAGAACTTTGGTTTTATTCCCTGGGATCTGGAATTTGTCTGGAAAATCATTATTTTGGTCTTTTTGGGGTTTACTGTCAGGGCCCAGGTCTGACAGTACTGCTCTAGCAGGTCCAAGCTCTGCTGTAGACCATGTGCTGTGGGTGAAAGCAGGCACAGGTCATCTGCAAAGAGCAGGCATCTAACTTCCGAATTGTGGAGACTAACACCAGGGGCTGAGGACTTTTCTAGAATATTGGCCAATTCATTGATGTAAATGTTAAATAGCACAGGGCTGAGATTGCAACCCTGGCGGAGGCCCCGCCCCTGGTTAAATGATTCAGTTTGTTTCTTGCCAATTTTTATGCTACACATGTTGCCTGTATACATTGATTTTATAATGTCATATGTTTTACCCCCTACACCACTTTCAATGACTTTGTAGAACAGTCCTGTATGCCAGATAGAATCAAATGCTTTTTGGAAGTCAATAAAGTAAGTATAGAGTTTTGTCTTATTTTTGTGGACGTGTTTATCTATTAGGGTGTGTAGGGTGTAAATATGATCTGTTGTTCTATGTTTTGGTATAAATTCAATTTGGCTTTTACTCAGAATATTGTGCTTATTAAGGAAGTTTAGGACTCTTACATGTATAATACTACAGAAAACCTTCCCCAGGTTACTGTTCACACAAATCCCTCTGTAATTGTTAGGGTCAGATTTGTCTCCGTTTTTAAAGATTGGTGTTATGAGTCCTTGGTTCCAGATGTCAGGGAAGTAACCTACACTCAGGATCAAGTTAAACAATTTTAATATAGCCAATTGATATTTTTCACTAGTGAATTTGAGCATCTCATTTAGGATCCCATCAGGTCCGCATGCTTTTTTTGATTTGAGGGCTTGAAGTTTTTTAAGGAGCTCCTGCTCAGTAATTGGGGAGTCTAAAGGATTTTGGTAGTCCTTTATAGATTTTTCCAGTTTGTTTAACTTTTCATAAATTTGGCACTGTTCAGTATTATCCTGAATGTCAACAGTGTTGTAGAGTGCTTTAAAGTGTTTTGTCCAAATGTCACCATTTTGTATCGCTAATTCCTGTTGTTTGGGTTTGTTTAGGTTTTTCCAATTTTGCCAGAAGTTGTTTTTATTTATGGACTCCTCAATTAGTGTCAGTTGCTTTCTGTTGTACTGGGATTTCTTGATTCTGAGTGTATGTTTATATGATTTTAATGTCTCACAGTACTGAAGGCGTAGTTCTCTGTTGTTTGGGTCTCTGTGTTTTTGGTTCGATAGTGTTCTAAGTTTTTTCCTAATAATTTTACAATCTGTATCAAACCATTTGTCTTCTGTATTTGTGTTTGGTTTGTTTGATCCCAGCTTTAATTGTGCTGCTTTTGCTGTTTGCCTAAATATATAATTGATGTTATTTACAGCTAGATTGACGCCTTCTTTACTGTGAGCGTACATTGTATCCAGAAAGTTGTTTAGGGTTGATTGTATTTTTTGGTTACTGATTGCTTTCTGGTATTCCTCTGTGCTGTTTTGAGCCCATCTGTATGAATGTTTGATGTTGTACAGCTTATTGGGCTGTGAATTTGTGGTTGCTTCTATGTCTGATCTTTTGAGGAACAGGGTAATTTGGCTGTGATCAGACAGAGGTGTTAGTGGCTTAACAGTGAATGAGCTGAGAGAGAAAGGGTCCATATCTGTCTCTCTCTCTCTCTCTCTCTCTCTCTCTCTCTCTCTCTCTCTCTCTCTCTCTCTCTCTCTCTCTCTCTCTCTCTCTCTCTCTCTCTCTCTCTCTCTCTCTCTCTCTCTCTCTCCCTCCCCCCATTAATATATCCTTTACTATAATTTCACACACACACTCTCACACACACTGTGTTTACTGTGTCAGTGTCATCTTGGTATGACCACTGGAGTGTATCATGTGTCTGTGTACCTGCAGCTTTCTCGTCTCCTCCTCTCACTCTGTCATCCACCCTTATCTTCCGCTGTCCTCACCTTGCACGCTCTACCTCTTCTCACCCTCTCTTTCACACCATCTCTTCTAACCCTCTCTTTCACGCTCTACCTCTTCTCGCCCTCTCTCCCTCCATCTGTCTCTTCATTCCCTGTCCTTATGCTGAGAATAGCAAAAAAATGACATCCCCCCACTTTCTACTGCAATACCAATCTCCACCCATTTCATTTTCTCTCTCTCTCTGTCTCTCCTTATCTTTCAATATGTCAGTCGTCCACCTTCAGAGATATCTCAGTCTTTGTCTCTGTGTAAGTTTGTGTGTCTGTTCGCTAAATTAAACGTTTCTTATCCTTTAAAAAGTATTTCCAGCTTCTGGCAAAGTGTGTGCATGCGTCATTGCCCTCATTAACATATGACTCAGAGCTAGTGCTCTCTACGACTTTTGATTGGCTCTCAAGATGCTGCTTCAAAATGTTCACACTGATATTAATAAACGTTTTTTAATCACAAATATATTCAGCTATCTCTTCTCTCTCTCAAACACACACACACACACACACACACACTTACACACACTTAGTTTTCTAAGAAACAGACATTAATTCAGTGTCAACAGTCTTACTGTTTTCACGGCCTGTTCTCAGCTATCTGCCGTGTAATTAACACATTCACTTTACCAGCATAACAAAGTGTGTGTTTGTGTGTGTGTGCGCTCGTGCTTGTGATGATTAAGACATTTATTTTAACAACAAAAATAGCGTTCAAGGAGGGGCAAGACATAGAGAAGTCAAAATATTCTGCTCTCACACACACACACACACACACACATCCCGCCACCCATGACAGGCTGTAATTAGCAGTATAATTTCATGCTCCAAGGCCATCTCAGGGCCACAAAGACTACAATGGGATATGAAATGGAGTCAAGCTATTAAAACTGTAGAAATGGAGAGAGAGAGAGACAGAGAGAGTCAGAGAGAGAGAGAGAGAGAGTCAAGAGAGAGCAAGAGAGAAAGTCAGAGAGAGCGAGACAGAGAGAGAGAGAGAGAGAGAGAGTCAGAGAGAGAGAGATGTAGATTGAAGGGTGTTTTCTATAACGATCCCTGTTGAAGCATACACAGGACATCCCATCTCATGGGGACTGAACCAGCAACACTAGAGTGTGTTACACCCTGTCCTCTTGGTAGAAGCTGCTGTGATGGATCAGAGGAACTCGGATCTCCAGAGGATAGAGATTTGATTTGTCCAAATTGTTTCTCTTACTTATTCCTCCACTCTCTCCTTCCTCCCTCACTCTTGCTCTCTCTCTCCATCTCTCTATATGTCTCACTCTCTCCTGCTCTCTCTCTCTCACTCACTCCTGCTCTCTCACTATCTCACAGAAAAAGGAAGCTTTTTACAATCCACTTGACAGTTAGCTTTTGGGACTGACTCGTATTGTCTTTCTCAGTCATTGTATTGTTGTCTGCATGTAGCATTTTGAAGCCTAAGGCTTACAGGCAGGTTTCTTTGTGAGCTATTGTTCACCTGCACAGAGAAATGTTGTAACAATAGCCAGCAGTGATGTCACACAGAGAAACGTTGTAACAATAGCCAGCAGTGATGTCACTAGGAGAAACGCTGTAACAATAGCCAGCAGTGATGTCACACAGAGAAACGTTGTAACAATAGCCAGCAGTGATGTCACTAGGAGAAACGCTGTAACAATAGCCAGCAGTGATGTCACACAGAGAAACGCTGTAACAATAGCCAGCAGTGATGTCACACAGAGAAATGCTTTAACAATAGACAGCAGTGATGTCACACAAAGATGTAATGTACAGTACAGGACCCAAAAAACCTGCAACGCCTCACAATAAAATGTCTACTCACACAAACACACACATACCTTAAAATTCTTTGGCTGACCTTAGAAACTGACACCCGATTAACGACACTCAAGACAAGAGACAATGCCTGATGGCATTATCTCATCGCTGTACCGAGTCAACACCAATGCAGTCCATCCCTTAAGCTGTGTCTGGGTCATGGTGTCACACACATAATCACACACACACACACACTGACAAAAGCAGTGTAGAAACACACACGCTGTCTCTGATGACATTCTCATGTCGCCAATCCCACTGACATGGTGCAAACCACACACACACATACATAGCAGGATAAGTGCGTGCACACACACATGCACGTACACACACACACACACACTAACAAACACACACAGGCGCACACACAAACACACAAACACACACACACATGCACACAGAGCAGGACATACACACTGCAAGCATCCAGTGAACTACACAGTGTTATCAGGAACTTCCATTGTTCTTCCCTGAGAGAATAACAACAACTGACATCCTCCCATTCTACCTTTCTCTACCTCTCTTTCACATTCTCTCCATCTCCCTATTTCTACCTCTCTTTCACATTCTCTCCATTTTCCTATTTCTACCTCTCTTTCACATTCTCTCCATCTCCCTTTCTCTACCTCTCTTTCACATTCTCTCTACACTACCTGGGGTGGGGGTGGGGGGGGATCAGAGGCCACAGAGACAAAATGTTGCTGTTTGAAAACTCATTTCCTGCAATTCTACACATTTTGTCATGGGGCTGAGGGAAAATAGCAGTTTCAATGCTAATTTTCTGTAATTCTGCCATGGCTTATGCCGTGTTCTTATGCTACGCTACACAACCAAAAGTATGTAGACACCTGCTCATCGAACATCTCATTCCAAAATCATGGGTATTAATATGGAGTTGGCTGCTAAAACAGCCTCCAGTCTTCTAGGAAGGTTTTCCACTAGATGTTAGAACATTGCTGCGGGGACTTGCTTCCATTCAGCCACAAGAGCATTAGTGAGGTTGGGCACTGATGTTGGGCTATTAGGCCTGGCTTGCAGTCAGGCTTCAATGGGTTTGAGGTCAGGGCTCTGTGCAGACCAGTCACGTTCTTCCAATAATTTCTGTACGGACCTCTCTTTGTGCACGGGGCCATTGTCATGCTGAAACATTAAAGGGCCTTCCCCAAACTGTTGCCACAAAGTTGGAAGCACAGAATCGTCTAGAATGTAAATGTATGCTGTAGCATTAAGATTTCCCTTCACTGGAACTAAGGGGCCTAGATCGAACCATGGAAAACAACCCCAGATCATTATTCCTCCTCCACCAAACTTTACAGTTGCCACTATGCATTCGGGCAGGTAGCGTTCTCATGGCATCCGCCAAACTCAGATCTGTTGGACTGCCAAATGGTGAAGCGTGATTCATGCTGGCAAGCTTAACACCACTCCATCTGACGCTTGGCATTGCGCATGGTGATCTTAGGCTTGTGTGCGGCTGCTCGGCCATGGAAACCCATTTCATGAAGCTCCCGACGAACAGTTCTTGTGCTGAAGTTGCTTCCAGGGGCAGTTTGGAACTCGTAGTGAGTGTTGTAACCTAGGACAGACGATTTTTACGCGCTATGCGCTTCAGCACTTGGTGGTCCCGTTCTCTGACCTTATGTGGCCCAACACTTCACGGGTGAGCCATTGTTGCTCCTAGACGTTTCCACTTCACAATAACAGCACATACCGTTGACCAGGGCAGCTCTAGCAGGGCAGAAATTTGACGAACTGATTGTTGGAAAGGTGGCATCCTATGACGGTGCCACGTTGAAAGTCACTGAGCTCTTCAGTAAGGCCATTCTACTGCCAATGTCGCATGGCGGTGTGCTCAATTTTATACACCTGTCAGCAACGGGTGTGGCTGAAATAGCCAAATCCAATAATTCGAAGGGATGTGCACATACCTTTGTATATATAGCGTAATTATTTGTTAGTTCTCAAAGATGATCTTATAAAAAACGTATTGCTCCATTATACTTTTAGTTTAGTCTTTTAAGTTTACACTGAAAATGTTTTACCATCCCGAAAAGTATTTCCCCTAAATCCAAAAAAGTATTCTACCGTTCTCTACCTCTTTCACATTCTCTCAATCTACTCCCCCCTTCACCTCTACTCTCTCCCTGTCTCTTTCTCTCGCCCACTCTCTTTCTCCCAATCGCTTTTTCATTCTCCCTACATATCACTATCCCCATCACTCTCTCTTTTTCTCTCTCTCTTCTTCCCTCCCTCTCTCTTTCTCTCCATGATCAATAGTTCAGTAATAATAATAATATATACTTTTTTTTGTAAAGCACTATTCGTTAAATAGAATAATCTCAAAGTGCATAAAATAAAATGTTTAAAGCAAATATCATTTTTTGGGACACATCTAGACAGGGAAACTGACACAAAGAACACAGCCAAGACAACGCAGGAGTTGCTTCTGGACAAGTCTCTTAATGTCCTTGAGTGGCCCAGCCAGAGCCCGGACTTGAACCCGATCAAACATTTCTGGAGAGACCTGAAAATAGCTGTGCAGCAACACTCCCCATCCAACCTGACAGAGCTTGAGAGGATCTGCAGAGAAGAATGGGAGAAACTTATAGCATCATACCCAAGAAGATGCTGTAATCACTGCCAAAGATGATTCTATAAAGTACTGAGTAAAGTGTCTGAATACTTATGTAAATGTGATATTTAAGTTTTTTATTTTTAATAAATTAACCAACATTTCTAAAAACCTGTGTTTTGCTGTCATGATGGGGTATTGTGTGTAGATTGATTAGGGGGAAAAATAATGTATTAATCAATTTTAGAATAAACTGTAACGTAACAAAATGTGGAAAAAGTCAAGGGGTCTGAATACTTTCCGAAGGCACTGTAAGTAGCTAGCTAGCTATACACCTAGCTAGCTATGCAACCAGGGCAGAGGAAAGCAACATTCACCAATGTTGTTTACATTGATATCCATACTGAAGCACTTAAGGGACCTCATGGGGACCCTTTACTTTTTTACTAAATTTAAAGGGGGAAAATTTGCCTGAAAATGTTTTGAGCAACAGGGCCCTGGACCCCACTGAGAGAAGCCCTCTCCAGGTTGGAGAAATGACAGACAAATGGTGGTATCCTTTACAGAAGAAACTGTTAAATGTTAAGGTTAATATCTCTTAGTTTGGCTTTATCTTAATGATAATCCAGGGTCAGAATAGATGTGAGAACATTACCGAGACACAACCCAACACACCAAAATGGTGGGAGAGAGATAGAGAGAGAGAGAGAGAGAGAGAGAGAGAGGGAGATTTTTGAAGAGGAACCTGAAAGTAAGCATTTTATTGGACGATGTATACCAATGCTATCCCGTGCATACGACTAATACAACTTGAAACTTGAAACTTGAAATTGGACACACACCTAATCACAGCTCTCCATTTTTTTGCTATTTTTTTGGTCCTGTCAGAAGTTTCTGTAACTCTTTACCTCTCTCCCCTCTCTTTCTCTCGCTCGCTCTCCCTCCCTCCTCCCTCTTTCTCTTTTTCTCTCTTTCTCTCTCTCTTTCTCTCTCTCTCTTTCTCTCTCTCTTTCTCTCTCTGTCCTCCCCTCCCTCACTCTCGCTCCGGTGTGTCCTTAACCCTGTCTCCAGACTGGGAAGAGCTCTTACAGGAGTGTAGTTATATTCTGTCTCCAGTGGGTGCCGCTGTCCCTGCTGTCCCTGATGGTAATGTAAACAGTCTCAGGGTGACAGACCTAGTCCTGGACTCCTGCATTAACATGGCCCACTGGGACACAGAACTGGCCTATGGCACCAAAACCCTGGAGCCTTACAGGTGAGTGGTTGTGCTGTGTTTGTGTGTGTGTGTGTGTGTGTGTGTGTGTGTGTGTGTGTGTGTGTGTGTGTGTGTGTGTGCGTGCGTGCGTAACATTAAAATCTCCTGGAAATTGTAAACTGTCTATCGTGCCTTAGCTACAATTGTAATGTAATTTGAGATAATGTGTTCTAGAATTCTAACGTGTTCGGAAACTTTTGTTAATTTGTAATAAATTCTAACTGAAGGCAGTTCTGGTCTCCACTGTAATAACAGAGCTGTGTAGCTGTGAGGCTAGGGCCGACTGTTTCAGCTGCAGCAGGGGGATTAGCAATGCTAAGTGGCTAGCGGGTTGACTAGATGTGAGGCATCAGCTATGCTAAACACTAAACAAGCTAATGTTATGCAAATTTAAACCATCTCTATTTGATTTCTACTCCCCTGCTTATTCTGATGACTACCCTCACCCACACCCCTAACATTCTTCCTCAGTTAAAGAGTTCCCCCCTTATATTTTGGGTTATTGTCTCCGCTATTAAACATGTTTTTCAAGCTCATCGACTTTGATTACCGGAGAAAATGGGCTAAAATGGAAATGTGCTTAAGCTGAATGAGTAATTTCCTAACAGTGTGTCTGTATCGTAGTGTGTAGCCTCCTCTGTGCTGCTAACGTTGTCTGTATCGTAGTGTGTAGCCTCCTCTGTGCTGCTAACGTCAGTGGTACTGCTCAAGGCTATTAACGGAACATTGCCTCCACTTCATAATGTTTATTCATATGATGTTGAGCCCTAGATAACGCGGTCGCTGCAAGACAATGTTACCTAATGCCTGACGCACGATAATAAACTGTAGTGTCATTCTAGTAGCTAATGGATTGTGCAACTGTGCCTCTTCTTAAAGGGATACTTTGGGATTGTGGCCTTTATCTACTTCCCCAGAGTCAGATTAACTTGTGGATACTATTTGTATGTCTCTGTGTCCAGTATGAAGGAAGTTAGAGGTAGTTTCATGAGCCAATGCTAACTAGCGTTAGCGCAATGACTGGAAGCCTATGAGTATCTGCTAGCACACTACTAGATACCCATAGACTTTCAGTCATTGCGCTACCACTAGCTGAATAAGGGCTCAGCTAGTCATTGCGCTACCCCCCCCCCCCCCCCACACACACACACACACACACACACACACAAACACACACACTGTGTATACCAACATCTCCACGGGAGAGAAATACAGCAATACAGTAAACCACTTCATCAATAACTAACCGCTGAGAGAGAGGGAGGGAGAGATAGAGGATGGGGAACAGCAGAGAAAGAGAGAGAGAGAGAGAGAGAGAGAAGGAGCCAGAGAACGATTGAAAGAGAGAATAAGCGAGAGCTCGAGAATCAAAAGAAAGAGAAGAACCTGCACCCTTTTTGTCCTCTCTTCAACGCTGCCCACGTTCAACGCTGCCCACAGTTTGTGAAGTGCCCAACCATGTTGCTAATGTGAAGGATGCATGCAACTCCACTGCACTCCCTCCCCTCGGTAGATCGGATCACAACCTTGTCCACCTCACCCCACTCTACAGGCCTATGGTCCAACAGCAGCCAGCGACCACTAAGACCATTAGGAGATGGTCCCCGGAGGCGAATGAGGCCCTACAGGACTGCTTTGAAACAACAGACTGGGATGTGCTCTGTGAGGCTGTGCTCATGGGGAGGACAGTATGCATAACGGACAATATACATTTTTGTGTAGACAACACTGTACCTACCAGGAAGGTATGCTGTTTTCCAAATAATAAACCCTGGGTCACCAGCAACCTGAAAGCCCTGCTGAATGAGAAGAAGAGGGCCTTCAAGGAGGGTGACAAGGACAAATTGAAATGCGTCCAGAGGGAGCTGAAGTTGCGGATTGCTGAGGGGAAGAGAGTGTATAAGGAGAAGATGGAGGACAAGCTGAGACAGAGCCAGGTGAGAGAGGTGTGGAAGGGTATGAGAAATATCACTGGCTTCAAAAAGTCAAACAGTGGGCAGACGGAGGGGAACCAGGACAGAGCCAATGAGCTGAACCAATTTTTTAACAGGTTCGATACTGGCCCTGTCCACCTCCCCTCCAGGTCACACACCCTCAAGGCTGTCCCACCCCCCCTTTGCTCACAACACCTCTGTTGAGACAACCAGCGACCCACTCCTCCGCTCCCTCTGGACTGATCTGCAACACCTCCCTTCCCCCCACCTCAGGACTGATCCTCAACACTCCCCTTCCCTCCACCTCCCCACCTGGGCTGGCTTTCACCACCAACCAAGTGGAGAGAGAGCTGGAGAGACTACATCAGTGGAAAGCGACGGGCCCTGATGGCATCAGCTCAACGGTGCTGTTCTGTGCTGACCAACTGTGTGGAATACTCCAGCGACAATTCAACCTTAGCCTGAACCTGGAAAGGGTCCCTGTGCTGTGGAAAAAACATCCTGCCTGGTCCCTGGAAAGGTTAGTCCTCGCTCACCTCAGACCCCTGGTGTGTACATCACTGGACCCCCTGCAGTTCGCATATCAGCGCAACATCGGGGTGGATGATGCAATCATCTACCTTCTGCAGAGGGCCTGCTCTCACCTGGAAAACGTAGGTTGCACTGTGAGGGTTATGTTTTTTGACTTCTCCAGTGCCTTCAACACCATTCAGCCCCTGCTACTGGGTGAGAAGATGAAGCGGATGAAAGTGGAAGCAGCGTTAGTCTCCTGGGTTACGGACTACCCGACCGGTAGGCCACAACTTGTTCGGCTACAGAGCTGTGTGTCAGAACGGGCAGGGAGCAACACAGTCCTTAGGTCATATAATTGTTTTTCTGGGGTCTTGGCTGATTTCTTTTGATTTTCCCATGATATCGAGCAAAGAGGCAATGAGTTTGAAGGTAGGAGTGGTTGAAAAATTTGTTTTAATGACTTCAACCTAAGTGTATGTTAACTTCTGACTTCAACTGTACGTAGTCATTCACTCAGGAATGCATATTAGTATCCTGTCAGTTGTATATTTTTTCATTGCTTTTACTATATCGAATGTGCAATACGTGCATTATCTGTAATCAAATCCTGCACTAAGGACTGTATTTTAAGGGAATTATTATTATTACCCTAAATTATATCATACATTTGGCTATTTAAGTATCTCTTCCTGTCATTTACCTGCACAGTTAATGTAACCATGCAAATATTCGCTTACCTGTACATTTAACTGTACATTTACCTGTACAGTTAATTTAACCATGCAAAATAGTCACTTACCTGTTCATTTAACCAGACTGTATATTATGTCAACTATTATCACCCTCACTTATATCATACGCACAATTAGCTATTTAAGTATTTCTCTGCCATTGACCTGTATAGTATAGTTAACCATGCAAATATTCCTTATTCATCTATATCAATTTGCAATATTCTTATCATTTTTTTTCACCTGTAACAATGTATAGTGTACATTTTCAACCATTCATCCATACTATGCAATGTCTTTTTGCACTCCAGACTTCTTGTATTTTTATGCCGCTCTATGTATCATGTATCTGTCTTTTGTGTATTTTTATTCTGGCATTTTGCACCTGCCATGTGTTTTTTCGTAGCTGCTTGACGAAGAAATTTCCCCTCGGGGATCAATAAAGTATCTATCTATCTATCTATCTATCTATCTATCTATCTATCTATCTATCTATCTATCTATCTATCTATCTATCTATCTATCTATCTATCTATCTATCTATCTATCTATCTATCTATCTATCTATCTATCTATCTATCTATCTATCTATCTATCTATCTATCTATCTATCTATCTATCTATCTATCTATCTATCTATCTATCTATCTATCTATCTATCTATCTAAAGAAAACGGGGGAATGTTCTCTCCCTCTTTCTCATACAGAGGTTTCCTCTCTCTTTCTTTCTTTATCTCTCTCGCTCTCTGTCTCTCTCGCTCCCCTTTTTTCCATATTTTTCATACAGAGGTTTCCTCTCTTGCTCTCTTTTCTTTCTCAAATAACATTTTCTGTCCCTAATAAAAGGCTGTTTTCCCTGTAGGCCAGAGTATAATACACACCTTCAGGCTAGACACAGAGAGCTTATTGACTCCACACTCCTGCAGATGTCAATGTACACGCGCACACACACACATACAGCAAAATGGCTAAGCTCAACTGATTCCTTAAGAAAAGGAGAGAAACAAATAATACATCTCTCTCTCTCTCTCTCTCAGAAACTGAGAAATGTGTCTGGCTATATGTATGAGATGCTGGAGGAGTCCCACTGTGCACAGGCGTCAATTCAACGTCTATTCCACATTGGTTCAATGTAATTTAAATTACGTGGAAACAATGTTGATTCAACTAGTGTGTGCCCAGTGGGTTATCAGGGTTATCAGGTTAAGTACTTCTGTCAATTTCTCTGTTATTCCAGCTGCTCTGACTGCTAGCCATTATTATGAGCCGTCCTCCCCTCAGCAGCCTCCGCTGATGTGTAGCTGGTTAGCGTTTTTCATTATGAGTCTTGTTCCGGAGGCAGCTCTGCAGAGTGGTCACTAGCTGGCACAGCAACAGTCATAAAATCAGATTTTAAACCCAACCCTAACCTTAACCGCACTGCTAACCCTAACCTTATCCCTAAACTTAACCGCACTGCTAACCCTAATCCCTCTATTATGTCAGGACCTGACTGTGGCCATACTACTCCCTCTAGAGTGAGATTCCCCCCAAACCAAAAAACACAACATCCTAACACAAAAAGGGGGGAAAGGGTGGATTACTGGGGAGGTTGTTGGTGGAGGCTCCGGCTTTTGGCGTGACGCAGGCTCTGATGACAGCTCCTTCCTGTCCGGACCCCGGCGCGATGGACCTCCAATCAGTTCACCCGCTAAGCACCAAGTCCTGTCTGTACCCTGGTGTGGGAGACTTCGACCCTGGAGAGGGGCTGGACACGCACTGGAGGACGGATGCGAGGAGTCGGCACAGGTCGGACCTGACTGGGGTGGCGCACTGGAGGTCTGGTGGGTGGAGCCGGCACTGGAGGCGTCGGACTGTGCACCAGAACGGAGGACGGCTTGAGTGCTGAAGCCGGACTGGACGCCGTGCCCAGCCTGGGCACCGGCGCAGATGACAGCTCCAGCCATTTAATCAGGCTGGCTACCGGTCCTGGACTGGGCACCGGCATGGCGAGGAGCTCCGGCTCCTTGACCTCTTCCTTCCGAACGCATCCTCTCCTCGTCCTCCTCAGCCCACCCAAAATATCTCCTCAGCCGCTCCTCCTCCTCCTTGTCCCTTGCACAACCCCACAACCCCTCCCCACCGTCTATATGGGGGACCTTCGGGGATGTCCACACCCAGTCCTTCCTCCCCTTGAACGCTGATGGTAGGGGCTCTGTCCCGAGCCCCCACGCTGGTCCAGCCACGGGCTCCTCTTCCCAATCATGGGTCGAGAGCCCCCAGATGCTCCCCACCACCAGTGGCTGTGCTCCCTCCGGCACCCTATCTCTCCGACGTGTCCTCTGTCGACACCGGTGCTGCCCAGGCTCCTCCGCAAAGCCCGGAGTGCCAAACGACCTGTACTCCTCCTCCTCCCTCAGCTGCAGGTTCCCAGGGTGGTTGATCATTCTGTCACGGTTATACGGAAGAGGGAGAGGTCCGTGCGAGAGGTCCGTGCAAACAAAACAACAAACGGAAGAGAATACTGTGAACTGGTGACTAGTGCTTAACACAAGCACACAGACATACAAGCAATGATCCACATGCAGGTGGACGCGATGGGAAAATACATAGAATACCCAATTAGAGACAACTCAGTCAGGCCCTTACACCTGCATATGTGTATGAGGTAAGATAGAGAGAGGGAAGGAAAAAGAGAGACAAATAGAGAGACTGATGGAAAGGGAGGCTGAGAGAGGATGAGAGAGTCTGCACCCCATGGAGAAGAGTCCAGACTTCTCTGTAGTTAGGCAAGGAAAGAGAATGTTGCAAACTGTTACTTTGCTCTCTCTCTCTCTCTCTCTCTCTCTCTCTCTCTCTCTCTCTCTCTCTCTCTCTCTCTCTCTCTCTCTCTCTCTCTCTCTCTCTCTCCACAGAAGCATGTTTACGTTTATTTTCCACATGGAACATCCAGACAGGAGATCGTTGAGAGAAAAAAAACGTAAATTATTTTAATTGCTTTACCGCTCCACGTGCCCAAAGAAATAATAATTAGAGCTTGGTGTTTTTTTTTCGATCTACGCGTGGTAGCATAATTCACTCCGCAATTACATTGTAGCACCTTATTATTCATGCGAGGCAAGCGTAGAGCACATACACTTTGAAGCTCTTTTTAATACCATGATTAAAATGTAACTGCAGGATCCCGAACGATTAGGATAATTGTGAGGCGTGTGAATGAAGAACAAGTTTGGAGTTCTAGATGAACAAACAGACTATTAGAGCAACTAGTTTTACTGGCTGATTTACATCTTATTCGTATCTTATTCGTATATTATTTGAATCTTATTAGTATCTTATTAGTTTACTGGTGGCATGTTGACAGACTAGTAAACAATGTCTGTGCTGTTCCCAATGTCTTAGATACGGTTGAGGCTGTTTAAAATATCACAGTACCGGCTTATTAAGGAAGTTACCCTCTCATCAGGGACGGACTGGGAGTAAAAAACGGCCCTGGACCGCCCCCGTATACTACACCATGGCCGCTGTGCTAATGCACGCACATACACACACGACCAGCCCCTAATACAACCTCCTAGCTGCATCACAACCATTGATCACTATTGCAATATTACTTTAAAAAGGCTGCGGAGCACACACACACAAACGTTGCACATGGTTATAAAACTTCTACAGAACACACACGGAATTTGTCATGATTGAACTACCTCACATCACATGAAGCCTAGAATGGGGCGGGGCTAAGGGTTGCATAGATGTTCGTTTGGAATAGACCGGGCCTGGGGGAAAGGGGGGGTTGGCCCGTGTAGCTCAATTTCTGCCAACTTTTTTATTAGTAGTAAAAAATGTATAGTTCGCTACTGCCTCTCATTGATTAGGTAATAGATTAGAGAATAAACGTCTATCTAAAGCAGAGCAGAGAGGGTATCACCAGGGGTTTAGACCCAGGCCTCATCAGGTTTTGCACTGATCCATTTTCAGCTGAAGCCAAATCTGCATGTGTGGACCTGAACAATAAAGAAATAACATATAGCATATCCGCTGGCTGTGTACTACAGGCACACCGTGCACTTAAAGACAAGCCTCCTCAAGACAGCATGTCCCATATTCGTGTCATTAGTCTCTATATACACTACCGTTCAAAAGTTTGGGGTCACTTAGAAATGTCCTTGTTTTTGAAAGAAAAGCACATTTTTCGTCCGTTTTAATAACATCAAATTGATCCGAAATACAGTGTAGACATTGTTAATGTTATATATGACTATTGTAGCTGGAAACGGCAGATTATTTATGGAATATCTACATAGGCGTACAGAGGACCATTATCAGCCACCATCACTCCTGTGTTCCAATGGCTTGTTGTGTTAGCTAATCCAAGTTTATCATTTTAAAGAAGCAATAAAACTTCTTTATACTAGTTGAGTATCTGGAGCATCAGCATTTGTGGGTTCGATTACAGGCTCAAAATGGCCAGAAACAAATAACTTTCTTCTGAAACTCGTCAGTCTATTCTTGTTCTGAGAAACTAAGGCTATTCCATGCGAGAAACTGCCAAGAAACTGAAGATCTTGTACAACGCTGTGTACTACTCCCTTCACAGAACAGCGCAAAACTTATCAGAATAGAAAGAGGAGTGGGAGGCCCCGGTGCACAACTGAGTAAGAGGACAAGTACATTTGAGTTTCTAGTTTGAGAAACAGACGCCTCACAAGTCCTCAACTGGCAGCTTCATTAAATAGTACCTCCAAAACACCAGTCTCAATGTTCTGTGAAGGGAGTAGTACACAGTATTGTACAAGATCTTCAGTTTCTTGGCAATTTCTCAAATGGAATAGCCTTCCTTTCTCATGATCAATTGCTTCTAATGATCAATTAGCCTTTTAAAATGATAAACTTGGATTAGCTAACACAACGTGCCATTGGAACACAGGAGTGATGGCTGCTGATAATGAGCCTCTGTACACCTATGTAGATATTCCATAAAAAATCTGCCGTTTCCAGCTACAATAGTAATTTACAACATTAACAATGTCTATACTGTATTTCTGATCAATTTGATGTTATTTTAATGGACAAAAAATGAGCTTTTCTTTCAAAAACAAGGACATTTCTAAGTGACCCCAAACTTTTGAACGGTAGTGTATGGCTGTGACTGACAGTAGTGCTCTATAATGTATGGGGAATAGGGAGAGACCTGAGATCTGGCCATTATTTATATGGGGTCATTTAGTGGTCAAATGTCATTTATGGGAAGGTGACCCTGTGTGTCTCCTGTGCCTGTGTGTGTGTGAGTGTGTGTGTGTGTGTCTGTGTGTGTCTGTGTCTGTGTGTGTGGGGACGTCAGGGTGGTTTGAATGCTCCGTTATGGCTAACCAGCTAAACGGTCCTAGAGTAATTAGCATATGTAAATGAGGGTCGTTAGAGCAGTCAATTCACTGAGGTGGAACCACTGGAGCATTCCTTTACAATCAGCTGCAAGGGCCAGGGCAGTGTGTGTGTGTGTGCGCGCATGCTTTCGTGCTTATGTGTGTGCCCTGACGTCAATACACTTCTTTCAGGAGTAGTCCTTCCTCTGTGTATGCCTCTCCTTAGTGCATGTCCACATAAAGGTACTTATGAGGGCATTTTAAGTGAGGAATGTTTGTATTAACATCATTATCCATTTATCCATGGTGAAGTATTTATTTAGTCTTTTTCAGAGCTCTTAGAGACTTGATTGTTGCCCAACCCCACATATCAGTAATCACCAGTGCATCCGCCCAGAATGGACTATGGATGTTTTGTATAAAAACGTTAATTTCACAACCCACAAAATAGCTTACATTATAGACCTCATCAAAATGTCATTCCACAATGCTGAAATACCAGACCTACATTGAGATGTGCCGCACATATACACACACTCATGCATACACACACACGCACACACATGCACACAGACACACACTTACGTGATAATGCCAGAGAAGCCAGTGTTTGGAGGATGTATTGACATGTGCCAGCACACCGTGCCAATATATCCTGCAAACACTGGCTTCGAGGGCATTATCACTTTTATACAACGGGGTTACCAACATATTCAAATATTGATTGACATATTTTCATTAAAAACGTTATTTTGATAAATTTATTCGTACTATTTAATCTTTACACAAGATATAGTCCCAACATAAATCTAGGGTAGCTACCCAAGCCGACCCTAAATGTTCTATTGCCATACTGGCAGGCAACGCTCTTATCCCTTGCATGCTAGCTAGCCAATTACGGCTAACTTACAGTCACGTCAAACAGTGCAGGCAGAATAACAGCAATAGCTTCATTTGCATTTGATTAAGCTGTTTTCTAGTGACATTTATTTGGATACATCCATAACAATGAGCTAATGATGCGTTATTTTGCCTGGCATAGAACATGTAGCTAGCCAACAACACAGCTAACACAATCACTTCAAACTGAAGCTGGAAAGACTACAAACTATCTGCATTTTGTTTAGTTTTACCTGAATTCTATTGATATGTCTTTGTATACTGAATATCCATGAAAGTTATGCCACCTGATTCATGATTTAGACTGGCTGAGAAACGCTGCCTGTCTTGTCTGTATCATCCCGACTCCCGACCCTTACACGTTCATTACTATGGGACAGCTGGAGATCGAATTTCAATATTGAAACAATGTTGCAAATGTCAGAGTCAGACAGCTATTGAAAACGAATTGCTAAAATAAATGGGAGATAACGTCTAGATGATTTTATTGTGGAGATCAAGTTTATAAATTGCCTGGCTGGGCTGATGAGATAGTGGATTGCGCAGTGAGATGGAACAAAGTAAATAGGCATTTCAACATCATAGCTTTTGCCAGTGGTAACTTGTGGAATGAGGTTTAAACCAATCAGCATCCAGAATTGAATTAGACACACCCATTGTATAAACACACACACACACAACCTTAACCCCAAACACACAACCTTTACCCCAAACACACAACCTTTACCCCAAACACACAACCTTTACCCCAAACATACAACCTTTACCCCAAACACCCAGCCTTTACCCCGAACACACACCATTTACCCCAAACACACAACCTTTACCCCAAACACACATCCCTTACCCCAAACACACATCTCTTGCCCTAAACACAGACTGGGCCACCACAATGGTCTGGAGGAGGCTGTCATCTCAGGCACTCTGAGGCAGAGCTGCTAAGGACTTCTAAATCCCAATTGCTGTGCAGTCCCTATATAGTGTGGCATTGGGTAACCACTCAGCACTATGGAATCAGACATTGTGTGTGTTTATGAATGAATACACAACACCAAATGTTCATGAGTATTCCAAAAGCCCAATGGTAGTTGAAACAATAGAGATGGATGATTTTTGTTGCATCATTAATATGACGGCTACAGGAAGAGAAACTAAACCAAAACTAAAGCCAGAGAAAACAACATACACAAACACACTCCTTCATTTGTCATCCTGTCTTCCCAGAGCGAGGAAGAGAGAGAGACGTGCGTTCGGAAGTCTTGTGTTTAGTAACAACAAAGCTACTTCCCAGAGTTTTCAGATGTGTGTTTGTGGTGGATCCCAGTGTGTGTGTGTGTGTGTGTGTGTGTGTGTGTTATGTATGCACACTGCAGTAGGTTACTGTATGCAGAGTGCATTATGTTACTGTATGCAGATTGCAGTAGGTTACTGTATGCTGTCTGCAGATGGTTACTGCATGCTGACTGCAGTAGGTTACTGTAGGCTGTATGCTGAGTGCAGTAAAGTACTGTAATTCCATCCTCTGTGGTTCTCTGCTCTGCTGTTGATTCCTTAGGCTACCTCTCACTCTCTTGTCAAAACCCCTCTCATCTACCCTTCCCTAACTCTCTCCCCTAACTCTCACCCTCTGTCTACTGTCAAACGTCCTCTCATCTACTCTAACAATCATCTTCCCTCTCTCTCTCTCTCTCTCTCTCTCTCTCTCTCTGTCTCTTCCTCTCACTCTCTCTCTCACACTCTCTCTACCTCTTACCCTCTGTCCACTGTCAAAACACCTTTCATCTCATCACGTCTCTCTCTTTTCCTCTCCTTCCCCCTCTCTTCTTCTCTTTCCCTGATCTCACTCTACTCTTTCCTTTCTGCAGCGCTCTGCAGTGATTTGCTCTCTGGTTAACCTGCCGACACTTGTCACATGAGGATACGGGCCTTGTGGTCATGAGCTGCCAATGTGTGTGTGTCTCTGTGTGTGCGTGTGTGTGTGTATCCCGTTGTTGCAAGCCTCAGTACACCGAGCTAACACACTGCAGTGACTGGTGTTAATAATTGATCCCATTACGATACTATGACAAATGTCCTCATGCCAATCTCTATACATAGAACACGTTAATAATAGGTCGTAATCAATAAAACACAGTGCTCCACTTGGGTTACAACAGTATTGTGGAGCTCCTGCACCTAAATACACTGTAAACAGTACCTGCACCCAAAATGAGTACCAGCACCTATTTTAGTCCAAGTAAAGGAGACCCCCAGCAAATAACGGCATGCTTTTCGCTGCATGCTTCAACCGCCTTTCATGATCAGTAATCAATTGGTCATGTAATTTCAGATACACGAGGGTAGCCTCACAATATCTCTCAATATTGGCCATTATCAATCAGATATTGAATGATATAAAATAAAAGTGAACTCTATACCTGACAAGTATGAGTGGATTAGGTTAATTTCCCATCTTTTGTTACTGTTTACTTTGCAAGGTACTGTTAGAAACGTTGTACAGTTGGCTAAACATAGTGGTAAATATGGATAACCTAATGTACTTTTTTCTCCAACCAAAGTAGGCCTACCTAGCGAAGTTAGCTAACATGATCCCCTTTACAATGATTGCTGCTGACTGACATGATAGGCTACATTGATTGATGCTGCTGGATTGATGGCTAACGACAGATAACGTCAATATGGCTAGCTAACAAGCTAACTTTCAGGGGATAAACTAGATGGCTATATTCACATATTGTTTGATTTGTTTGCTATCTATAGTGGTGATGACAGTAGTCCGACTGACAACTTTACCAGGACGATATCAAGCTCTTTTCAAAAGCCTAACACAGATAGAACAATGAACCAGATATTACCCCAGTACACTGACACATTACCACTACTCCTTGTATATAGCCTGTATATAGCCTCGTTATTGTTATTTTATTGTGTTACTACTATCTATTAGTTAGTTAGTTATAAACATCTTTGAGCCTTCTCTGCATGAATCATCTCCAGAACTTTCTGTGAACCAGTAGATAGCTGACGGTCGCTGTCAGAGTATCCACTCATCCTCCACACACGCACACGCACACGCACCCACACACATCCTCCCCTCTCTGAGTTCTTAGAGGTTTTGAACAACAGAGGAAGGGAGAGAATGACGAAATGACTGAAGAACAGGATGAATAGAATATTATCCTCCCAGGGGGACTTCTCTCGCCAGGTCTTGCAGGTTACAAACACATGATCACACACATCCTGTTACAAACCCACAAAAACACTCCCAACATGGGAGGAGACAGTAGACATCAGAACATAGAAGCCCATATCAGAGGATGACTCAGACGGGAGTAGCTTTGATTCATGATAAACTTCTGTCAAAATCAGAGCTGCAGAACAAGACAACACTACAGGAAGTAGCTACATGACAGAAGTAGTATACAGTATTGAATTGAACATTGCCCAATGTTTTCAATGAGGATTTTTCAACCAATTATTTTTATTTGAATTGACTTATTAAATTCAATTGGATTAACTCCTTGGTGCAAGGTGATGACAAGCATGCCAGCGAGGTGTGGCAGAGAGTAATTGCATACAGTCTGTAGAGAGTAACTGTATACAGTCTGTAGAGAATCTTAATTTATTTTTTAACCTTTATTTAACTAGGCAGGTCAGTAATGAACAAATTCTTATCTACAATGACGGCCTAGGAACAGTGGGTTAACTGCCTTGATCAGGGGCAGAACGAAAGATTTTTACCTTGTCAGCTCAGGGATTCAATCAAGCAACCTTTCGGTTACAGGCCCAATGCTTTGTAGAGAGTTTGTAGAGAGTAGCTGTATACAGTCTGTAGAGAGTAGCTGCATACAGTCTGTAGAGAGTAACTGCATACAGTCTGTAGAGAGTAACTGCATACAGTCTGTAGAGAGTAGCTGCATACAGTCTGTAGAGAGTAGCTGCATACAGTCTGTAGAGAGTAACTGCATACAGTCTGTAGAGAGTAACTGTATACAGTCTGTAGAGAGTAGCTGTATACAGTCTGTAGAAAGTAGCTGTATACAGTCTGTAGAGAGTAGCTGCATACAGTCTGTAGAGAGTAACTGTATACAGTCTGTAGAGAGTAGCTGTATACAGTCTGTAGAAAGTAGCTGTATACAGTCTGTAGAGAGTAGCTGCATACAGTCTGTAGAGAGTAACTGTATACAGTCTGTAGAGAGTAGCTGCATACAGTCTGTAGAGAGTAGCTGCTTACAGTCTGTAGCACCTTCTGTCACTGCTGTTAAGTGAGGAGGAGGGAGTGAGGTGACCAGACGGTCAGGAGAGTGACTTCTTGACTCCCAGCAGCGTGCTCGGTGGAGAGGAGAGAGAGAGGTGGGAGGGAGGGAGGCTGTTTTACATACAAGCTGTTCCTGAATTGATGGAAAGAATAATCATTAAATCGTCAACTCTCTCTGATCAGGATCTATAGCCGCTCCCAGAGCCCAGCAGGAGTGATCCGGGATTGTTTATGCCAGGCATGAGAGTGTGACGGATTACAAGTCCCTTTGTTATCATCAGGGAGAGAGAGAGAGTTTGTGTGTTTTCCAGAGTTTCCCAAACTCTGTCCTCTGGACCCCAAGGTGTGCATGTTTTGGTTTTTGCCCTAGCTCTACACAGCTGATTAAAATAATCAACTAATCATTAAGCTTTGATCATTTGAACACTGGTGTATTCAATTTCTGTCTATGAGGGCAGATGAAACGATAAGGATAGATTGTCTTAAACGAGCGAAGCATATCCTCTGAATTCCCCAGCGCTTTGAGTACAGTGTGTGTTTGTGTGTGCGTGGTGATTTAATATTCCAGTTAAATGGTCCCAGTGGAGAGAGACAGCTCTTTGTTCTTGGTAATGATCGTGTTGGGGAACACTAATGTAGAGGAGGAGCGAGAACAGCCCCCAACACACACACACACCACTGATACTAACATGCAAGCCTCAACAGGCCTTAAACTAGACCCCGCCCCCACCCACCCACCCACCCACCCACCCATCGCCAGTTACCACGGCAACACACAGCACCATTCCATATGTGACTATAGATGTGTGTGTACATTTTCTCCTGTGATGAATCTCATCTCGATATGTGTTCTCAGTCAAGCTTATCATGCTGTTATTCTGATGCCAAAACCACAAATGCACGTACGCACGCACGCAAGCACGCACACACACACACGCACACACGCACACACGCACACACGCACACACGCACACACACACACACACACACACACACACACACACACACACACACACACACACACACACACACACACACACACACACACACACACTGCCTTAAACAGCATCCGCGACCCTGCCTGTGTACAGTATTGACACCATGGACCATGGCTCTGCCTTCAGGACATCATGCTACTAGAGTAGTGTTGAGCGATTAACCAACCTTTTGGTTATCTTTAGGTTTTTAAACAACTAAGTCTGTTCAATGATTTAAATACATTTTTTTCTGTGAGCTCAACGCACAGTTTCTCTAGAGATAAATCAGGTCAAGCCCGTACTGTGTGATGTAGTAAGGAGTTGTAGTTTCCAACAGGCACAATATTCTACATAGTTTAGCGCAGAAAAAGTGGTAATTAACTACAATGACCATAATCCATTGCGAGCCTACTTGTCCAGTCTGTGTGGGATAGACAAGGACAAGGAAAAGGAGAGAAGAGACAGAAGATGTGTGGTCAAGATGGACAGAGAGCAGTTGCTTTGCAAGGTATCTCTACCTGAAAATACATGATCTAAGTGATTGATAGTTGGTATTCAGCAGTCATAAATGTATGCCTTATTTACTTGAAGAACTACTAAAATGGTGATTTTGTCAGACAGCATAGGCAGCAGCTCTATAGAGATAAGATGACTTCAATTAAATAATAAAGGCATTAAATAAAACAAATGTAATACACACAACAACTGCCCTATTTTATTAAAGTAAAGTCATGTGAATAAATTATGGTTAATAAGTGATAAGCAGTAATGGGCAGTGATTACGATCATGGGACTATTGAATTGAATTATTCTGTGTTGTTACAGCATTCTACCTACACACTGAAGAAGACTGAATAGCCTAAACATCTGTGTACGCGTTCCCTGATGCAGTGAAAATACATTTTCAAAATCGAATAATGAAGTAAGCTTTATGCACATATTTTTGAGTGCGGACCCATTACACCTTTTTGTTTGTCTGAATTCACAGGTTTTACGCACCAGCCAAGCTTCTGGGAGAGTTCTCTTTTGATTAGTTAATATTCCTCTCCATCAGCAGCCCCCGACTCTGAACCATGTCTTCTGAAAATATCAGCAAGCTTACTGAGAGAGCCCGAATGTTCACATTCAGCGCTGGAGATGCAGAGAACATTCTATTCCCTGGGGACTTAACCATAGTCCCAGAGAAGGAAACACTGGCAGAGTATGAAATAAAGCTAAAAAAAACTATGAGAGAGAAATTCGCTTAGAGCTCCACGCCAGAACACTCAGCGAATACTGTACAGAGATCCAACAAGGGAGGTGGAATTGTGATTTCTAATACCAGCATGTATATCAAAAAAATGTATAGCATGTTGGATGACAAAAAATATTAAATTGAAGTGAATAAAGTACTCAATAAAGAACTACAAAATACATGGTTGACAGAAGAGGAATATAAATATCTTTCTGTCCCAAAACCTACAGTTTCGATTCTGTTTAAGGTTCACAAATCAACCACAGACCCTCCATTAAGACCTATCGTTTCAGGTATCGACTCCTTAACAGAAAAAGTGTCTCCTTATGTGGACTTTCATATTTATCCATTAGTCAAACAGTTGCCATCTTATTTAAAAGACACCACTGACTTTCTAATGAAACTACAAAGTACACCAGTTATTAGTGAAGGAGATTGGCTAGTCACTCTTGATGTCTCATCGCTATATACCAATATTCCGAAAGATGGAGACCCTCAAATTCTTCCTCTCCAACCACTTAAGCGATGTGCCTACAAATTATATAATTGAGCTTGCACAACTAGTGCTTAATAAAAATCGATGTCGACAAACAATTTCTGTAAGGACCTCTCTTTGTGCATGGAGGCATTGTCATGCTGAAACAGGAAAGGGCTTTCCCTAAACTGTTGCCACAAAGTTGGAAGCACAGAATCGTCTAGAATGTCATTGTATGCTGTAGAGTTAAGATTTCTCTTCACTGGAACTATGGCGTTTCCACTGTTCCAGAGTCCAATAGCGACGAGCTTTACACCATTCCAGCCGACGCTTGACATTGGGCATGGTGATCTTAGGCTTGTGTGAGGCTGCTCAGCTATGGAAATCCATTTCTTGAAGCCCCTGACGAACAGTTATTGTGCTGACGTTGCTTCCAGAGGCAATTTGGAACTCAGTAGTGAGGGTTTTACACACCTGTCAGCAACGGGTGTGGCTGAAATTGCCAAATGCACTCATCTGTGTATCGCCATCTTTGTGTCAGAAGGGGGGAAAGAGAAAAGTAGTTGAGTGTCATCCATATAGCAATGATAGGCGAAACAATGTGAGGATATGATGGAGCCAAGTCACTTGGTGTATAGAGAGAAGAGAAGAGGGCCTACAACCGATCCCTGGGGGACACCAGTAGTGAGAGTACGTGGTGCAGACACAGATCCTCTCCACGCCACCTGGAGCGACCTGCCAGGTAGGATGCGATCCAAGAGTTTGCAGAGCCTGAGACGCCCAACCCTGAGAAGGTGGAGAGGAGGATCTGATGGTTCACAGTTCAGGGGACGCAGCCAGTGATCAGGGATGAGTTGATGAGGGAAGTGAAGAATGGGAGAAGGTCTCCAGAGATGGTCTGGATAATGAAGGAGGGGATGGGATTCTGTGTGAGTGTGATCAGTGGGCTCAGTACAAGATGTAGGTTAGTTCTGTGTGAGTGGGATCAGTGGGCTCAGTACAAGGCGTAGAGTAGTTCTGTGTGAGTGTGATCAGTGGGCTCAGTACAAGGCGTAGGTTAGTTCTGTGTGAGTGGGATCAGTGGGCTCAGTACAAGGCGTAGGTTAGTTCTGTGTGAGTGGGATCAGTGGGCTCAGTACAAGGCGTAGGGTAGTTCTGTGTGAGTGGGATCAGTGGGCTCAGTAAGCTGAGTCAATGAAGAATATATGTTTCTGGCTTGTAGGGTAGGGAATCATTTCAGCTCTAGTCATTACAACTGTAAGGGTAAGGTTATGAACTCTGAACGCTACAAGTCACTGATTAGACCCCGGCTCCCTCCTATCTCATGAAGGCTACCCATGGCAACCAGTACCCCCTGACCTCTGACCTCATCAGGATGTTGGAGGAGTGTCGGGTGGAGATGGACTGCGCCTAGCAACCCGCCCTAGCAAGGGGATTTGAGAAGTCCTCGGCTGTTCAGGAAGAAGTACATGTTGTTGTATTGCATATGATGGTGATGAAGTGCTGTGTAGTCCACATGACCTGTTGTATTGCATATGATGGTGATGAAGTGCTGTGTAGTCCACATGACATGCTGTTGTATTGCATATGATGGTGATGAAGTGCTGTGTAGTCCACATGATAATAAAAGGGTAATTTCCTGTCCTTGTTTTCATTTCCTGTCCTTGTTTTCTTTCTGTTCCCTGTTGTTCTAAATAACCCATTAAACTCACAGAGACATCATCTTTAACTGTGTGTGTGTAAGCATGTTTCAGATATTTCTCTGGGTGTGTGTGCTCGCGTGCGTGCGCGTGCGTGCGTGCGTGGTTGTGTGTGTTTGTGCGCATGTGAGTGTATGCTCGTGTCTGAGGCTGTGTGTTAGTTCATGCAGGGTGGACTATCGGTTTCACCATCTCGTCTCTCTGTATGACTCTCGTCCTAGCTTTCTACTTCCCCTGTTAAACCTTACATAAGCCTTAGGTAAACCTTGTGTACACTGATGACGGAATTTCTCACTGACGGCTTTACTCTGTGAGGATGAGACAGTGGGAACCCAACAAGGGATTAGGCTGCTGATGGTGGTGATGGAGCTGCAGCAGACTGACTGTGAGATTTGAGCTGTGGATGGGGTTTCTAACTGGTCATTCATTCAGGGTGTTACTCTTGTATAGGGTTGCAAAATTCCGGTAACTCACAAAATTCCATAGTTTCCCAGGAATCCTGGTTGGAGGATTCCCAGATTTCCTGCTTACTCCCGTGTAATTCCAGGATTTCTGGAAAACTGGAGAATTTTCTGAAAGTTACAAGATTTTTGCAACCCCACTCTTGTAGCTAGCTGTATTATTATGGGTCTTTGCAATGGTCTTACCTATACAGCCATAGACAGACGGACAGAGAAACTCACAGGTTTGTATTGAGGTTAGTGAGAGATCTGATGGTTCTAGTCTCAGATTTGATCCATCCATACAGTAGCTATCTAATGGTTATAGTCTCAGATTTGACCCATCCATACAGTAGCTAGTTAATATGACTTGAGGTATATACTATATGTGATCGATTGGTGTTGATTAAAATATCTGCCTGCTGAATGTGCAGGACATTCTCCCTGCAGAGAACTATACAGTAGAGCACTTCTGAATCATCTATTACCTACTACTCCAGTACCTGATTCACTCTCACTCTTCAGATTGGATTGGTGTTCATCTCCTCAGCTTCCATTCTGATAGGCTTGACTTTCTTTATTCCTCTATCTCGCTCTCCCTCCCTCCCTCTCTCCCTCCCTCTCCCCCTCTCCCTCCCCCTCTCCCTCCATCTGTGATGAGTGGTGTCTGAGAGCCCAGCAGGAGAGCCAGAGATAATCAAAGGGACATCAGAGACATACCCCCATGCCCATCCCTCTCTCTCTCCCTCCATCTCTCCCTCTAACCTGCCTGTCGACCTCTCCCTCCATCTCTCTCCCTCTACCCTGCCTGTCTGCCTCTCCCTCCATCTCTCTCTCTCCCTCTACCCTGCCTGTCTGCCTCTCCACCCAACTCGCTCCCCCATATCTTTAAAAAAAAAAAAATATTATCCAACGGAAATGTCCCTTCCCTTTTTTTCTCTCTCTCCCTGACCCTCCCTCTCTCACCCTCTCTGTCTCCTTTTCTCTCTCTCTTTCTCTCTCTCTCCCCCCCCTCTCCCCCCCTCGCTCTCTCTCCCTCCCCTCACAGGAATAAACCAGTGTTTCATCAGTGTGAATGCTGCTTCGTTCTCTAAAGGCTATTTACCATTTAAAAGCCTGCTACCCAGATCATGTGGAAGAGGCAGAAGAGAGGGAGAGGGAATCTCTCAACTCACATTAAACCTCCTTCACAGAGAAACAGAGTTACATGGAGCGATACAACATGAAACACAACCTCTAAATAATTTCCTTCCTCGCCTGAATTTATTTTATAATCCAGCTATTCTGTTTTATGAGCATTAATAGTGGATCAAATGACCTGTCATACATATGTGGGTAGTCTGAAAATGACTAGCTTTTACTCAATAGGAATAGAGATCGGTTTCAATACTTCAGGGTCATACAAGTTCCTGGGAGTCCATATGGACAACAGGCTGGAATGGGCTGGTAACACCGGGGCCCTGTTCAAAAAGGGCCAGAGCCGACTCTACTTTCTGAGGAGGCTCAGGTCCTTCAACGTGAGCAGTAAACTACTGCATACCTTCTACCAGTCTGTGGTGGCGCCAGTGCCATTTTTTTTGCAGTGGTGTGCTGGGGAGCCAACATAAAAGCCGGTGATGCTTCTCGGGTAAATAAGCTGATCAGGAAGGCTAGCTCTGTCCTGGGGATGAGCCTTGACACTGTAGAGGAGATGGCGGAGAGACGGATCCTGGCCAAACTGCTGGCCATCATGGACAACGTCATCCACCCTCTGCATGCCATGGTTATGACGCAGAGGAGCACCTTCAGTCACAGACTGATCCCACCACGGTGTGCCAAAGAGCGCTACAGGAGGTCCTTCCTGCCGGCGGCTATTAGACTATTAAATGCCTCACCGGGGTGCCGTGCCGTCGGCAACACAGACCTGGAACTGTTGGGGTGTTAGGACCTAGCTTAACATTTGTGCATCCATCCGTGAGTAACTCTGGTCCGTAATCACTCATTCACTCAGGACTTATTTATTCATTCAGGACTGTATATACTTACTCATGTACAGTTGTTATATCATATCACGTGCAATATTGCAAGTAATTCTTGGACTTAACTTATGTAGTCATTCACTCAGGAATATATTTTAGTATCCTGTATCCTTTTAGTATATCGAATGTGCAATACGTGCAGTTATCTGTAATTAAACCCTGCACACTAAGGACTGTATTTTAAGGGAATTACTATTATTACCCCAAATTATATCATACACACATTTAGCTATTTAAGTATCTCTTCCTGTCATTTACCTGTACAGTTAATGTAACCATGCAAATATCCACTTACCTGTAAATATAACTGTATATTTACCTGTACAGCTAATTTAACCATGCTAAATTTTCACTTACCTGTTCATTTAACCAGTATGTCTATTAAGTAAACAATTATTACCCTCACTCATATCATACGCATTTTTAGCTGTTGAAGTATTTCTCTGCCATCAATCTGTATAGTATAGTTAACCATGCACCATCCGCCAATGTCTAATGTACATATTCAGCCAACCACCCATTCTATGCAATGTCTATGCAATCTATCTTCAGCAATGCAAAAATAATAGAAACTGTTCCGCTTCCCTGACTATCTCTTCCTAAAGCAGCATTCCCCACACTCTGTCCTCAACTCTGTCCTCAGCATTTCCCAAACTCTTGCAATACACAACTGATTTGAATAATACAAGTTTGATAATCAGCTGTATAGTGCAAGGAAAACCCCCCAAATGTGCAACCCTTGGGTGGGGGGTGGGATGGGGGATGTGCAGCACTTTAGCTACCACAAGAGAAAGAGAGAAAGGCCCTATTCTTCATCCGCCAATGGGAATTCAATTTCCTCTGACCCCTGTACACCACTCTGACCCCTGTACACCTCTCTGACCCCTGTACACCACTCTGACCCCTGTACACCTCTCTCACCCCTGTACATCTCTCTGACCCCTGTACACCTCTCTGACCCCTGAACACCTCTCTGACCCCTGTACACCTCTCTGACCCCTGTACACCACTCTGACCCCTGTACACCTATCTGACCCCTGTACACCACTCTGACCCCTGTACACCACTCTGACCCCTGTACAACACTCTGACCCCTGTACACCACTCTGAACCCTGTACACCTCTCTCACCCCTGTACATCTCTCTGACCCCTGTACACCTCTCTGACCCCTGAACACCTCTCTGACCCCTGTACACCTCTCTGACCCCTGTACACCACTCTGACCCCTGTACACCACTCTGACCCCTGTACACCACTCTGACCCCTGTACACCTCTCTGACCCCTGTACACCTCTCTGACCCCTGTACACCACTCTGACCCCTGTACACCACTCTGACCCCTGTACACCACTCTGACCCCTGTACACCACTCTGACCCCTGTACACCACTCTGACCCCTGTACACCACTCTGACCCCTGTACACCTCTCCCCTCTCCTATTCTCTCCCCTCTCCTATTCTCTCTCTCTCTCCACCTCTCCCTCTCTCTACCTCTCCCTCCCTCTTCTCCACCCCTCTCTCTCCCCTCTCCCTCTCTCTACCTCTCCCTCTCTCTACCTCTCCCTTCTCCTATTCTCTCCATTCTCTCTACATCTCCCTTCTCCTATTCTCTCCCTTCTCTATACCTCTCCCTTCTCCTGTTCTCTCCTCTCCCCCTCTATCTCCATTACAGCCTCTCTTCCTCCTCTCCCCCCTCTCCTCTCCCTCATCTCCTCTCCCCTAGTGTGTGATCAAAGCAGGGTGTCAGAAGCAACACTTCATCCAGGGGCTGAAAACATAGCCCCATGGTAACCCACCAGAGGCCTACACATACACACACATGCACACGCACACTCTATATTTCTCTTTGAAACTCTATCAGTGGTGGAGTTATAATAACTGCAGAGCTACACTGAACAAAAATATAAACGCAACATGTAAAGTGTTGGTCCCATGTTTCATGAGCTGAAATACAAGATCCCAGAAATGTTCCATACTAACAAAAAAGCTTATTTCTCTAAAATGTTGTGCACAAATTTGTTTACATCCCAGTTAGTGAGCATTTCTCCTTTGCCAAGAGAATCCATCCACCTGACAGGTATAGCATATCAAGAAACTGATTAAACAGCATGATCATTACACAGGTGCACCTTGCGCTGGGGATAATAAAAGGCCACTCTAAAATGTGCAGTTTTGTCACATAACACGTCACCACAGTTTTGAGGGAGCATGCAATTGGCATGCTGACTGCAGGAATGTTCACCAGAACTGTTTCCAGAGAATTTAATGTTAATTTCTCTACCATAAGCCGCCTCCAACGTCGTTTTGGAGAATTTGGCAGTACGTCCAACTAGCCTTACAACTACAGACAATGTGTAACCATGCCAGCCCAGGACCTCCACATCTGGCTTCTTCACCTGTGAGATCAGCTGATTAAACTGTGGGTTTGCACAACCAAAGAATTTCTGCACAAACTGTCAAAAAACGTCTCAGGGAAGCTTATCTGCATGCTCGTCGTCCTCACCAGGGCTTTACCTGACTGCAGTTCGGCTTCGTAGCTGACTTCAGTGGACAAATGCTCACCTTATATGGCCACTGGCAGACAGCGTGTATGGCGTTGTGTGGGCGAGTGGTTTGCTAATGTCAACGTTGTGAACAGATTGCCCCATGGTGGTGGTGGGGTTATGGTATGGGCAGGTATAAGCTACGGACAACAAACACAATTGCATTTTATCGATGGCAATTTGAATGCACAGAGATATCGTGATGAGATCCTGAGGCCCATTCTCATGCCATATATTTTTATTGAATGTTAAAACATACAATCTACCTGCAGTTAAGCATTTACATTACATTCAGTCATCTTGCAGACACTCCCATCCAGAGCAATCCACAGGAGCAACCAGGGTCAAGCTCCCCACCCAAGGGCAAGTCGACAGATCTCCCACTAAGTTGAATCAGGGATCCGAACCAGCTACCTATCTGCCACCAGCCCAAGCTCCCAACCGCCAGGCCACCAACCATCCAAGATGGTATCTGTGACCAACAGATGCATATCTGTATTTCCAGTCATGTGAAATCCATAGATTAGGGCATATATAATTTATTTAAATTGACTGATTTCCTTATATATAAACTGTAACTCAGTAAAATCTTGGAAATTGTTGCATGTTGCATTTATAGTTTTGTTCAGTGTACATTAATATGACACATTCTTAAGACAACAACAGGCTTTCTCAGTCTCTGCCAGGCATTGATACTGGTTCCTTCCTCCATTGGGCACACACGCACGCACACACACACACACACACACACACACACACACACACACACACACACACACACACACACACACACACACACACACACACACACACACACACACACACACACACACACACACACACACACACACACACACACACACACACACACACACACACACACACACACACACACACACACACACACACACACACACACACACACACACACACACACACACACACACACACACACACACACATTAGCAGTGACACCCAATGAAGGATGGTTCTCTGCTGTTGTATGCAGGCCAGGCAAGTCATGTATACTAATACCACCACTGGGGATCTAAGTAAAAATGACGTGTCACAGTGTAGACATCTGTTACACGACACACTGCAGCTAAACCTGGGTGGATAGAGCCTTGATGGAACCTGGTTTACTATGTGGGTTCCATCTATGGTAGAAATGGGTGGAAATAATAAGCACATGAAAAACAGTGTTCTTATTGGTTCATGTACAGTCCATGATAACTGCACGTTGGTTAAGGGCAAACTCTGATTAACTGCAATACAGTCTTTTTTCTTGCTTTGTGGGGCGATGGTTGGTTTACTTACACACAAATTCAATCTGAGGATTGTTGAGCACGGTAACGATAACTAGGCGACATCAAGAGAATAAAATGACAACACAAATTTACTCGAATACAATCCTTTATTTACAGAAATCCTTGCGTCACCATCAGATTCTCAGTCCGTTTCTCTGTCAGAAGTGCTTCAGCTGACAGAGTTACACAAAGACATGGGTCGGGTTGATCAGGCACAATTAGGAGGAAACGTTTTTTGGTCCAACTATTGTCATTTCCCATTTCAAAAGGGTTTATTTCCCCCCGTTTCTGCCTCCTAAACGCACGAACACGCACACGCACACACACTCATCAGCACAGCCACCGCACAGTAAGGCCTAGGTAGCATGGGATGGGACTACGGGTCAATTCCATTTCTATTCTGTCTTTTCAGGAGATGTTTTGGCTGAATACCATTTCCCTTCCTAAAATTGACTGAATGTAAATGGAGTTGAGGCCAACCCTGCTAGCTACAGTACCTGTATCACTCCCCTCAGAGACTGTACAACCAGAGAAATAGATCTCTCGACAACACATCAGACCCCCTGACATCCAAGACGCCATGACACCGGAGTGGGACGTTTCCATGGGTCGACCAGGGTGTATTCAGGAAGGTGAGACTTTCAAAACTTCGCAGATAGAACTGTAACGAATAGAGAGGACTCAATTCCCTATCCTGTGTAGCTCAGTTGGTAGAGCATGGTGCTTGCAACGGCAGGGTTGTGGGTTCAATTCCCATGGGGGACTGGTATGAAAAAAGTATGAAATTGGATGTAATTTGCTCTGGATAAGAGTATCTGCTAGATGATGTCAATGTAATACAAGATAGACAATGATATATCTGTTCAACAAGATACATTTATATGTGCACCATCCTGAACATAACCCTAGAGAGTACCATCATCAACAGGCTCCAGGTTGAAGTTAGGAACAGATAACCCACCCTGAATCCTAATCATTAACCATTTGAGGGTAGATGATGAAACTGACCTTAGATCAGCCTCCAGGGACAACTTCTTCCTACTCCCATCAATCAAACAGACGTTTCCCATCTCAAAGGAGGAGGTAACAGGTGCAAACAAAAACAGTGCAGGAAAAAATGTAATATCTCAAATAAAAATGATAGTGCCTATATGTTGGAATATACCTATATATGAAATGGGCTCAGTGTATGTACAATTCTTTACTGTCTATTTTTTAAATGCATAGTAACATTGCAGACCATAAGGTGTGTGGATAAATAATAAATTATACAATATAAGCAACTCTCCAGCAAGAAATTTGAGTTAAATTAATAAGATCCTTCATTCATGACCATGACAGAGGTGAGAGGTTAAAGGGTAAAGGGCAAGGGGCATGATGATGATGATAATAAGAATAATACAAATTATACATTTGATGTTTATACAACGGGTGGGTCTAATCCTGAATGCTGATTGGTTAAAATTCCAGCCTATGTCTATTCCACAAGTTACCACCGGTTAAATCTATAACGTTAAAATGCCTATTTACTCTGTTCCATCTGACTTCGTCTCGGGCTTAACAACACCTGTGCCAATATCCTCCAAACACCGGATTCTCAGGAATAATCACTTAAATAAACGTCTTTCAGAACACCCAAAGACACTGTACATAATACAATAGGATGAAGAAGAAGAAGAAGAATAAGAAGAAGAAGAAGAATTATTTTATCCTGTTATTTTAGGAAACAGGCTATATGTATATAGTCATACAAACATTTAGATCTGAAATGGTCTCAAGCACCATATATACAGTATATTTACAAAATACGACCAAAGGGAATGCACCATGATAGTGGCACCAAGCATAGTGAATGGGAGGCTTTCCTCTACGCTCATATTCAGCTCAGATTTCTATTTGTGTTTACAATCATTTATTTTGACCAATCGGTTTCAGCTCTGAAAAAGATCTGTTGTGAAATGATCTGATGTGATTGGTCAAAATACCAATTAGTAGAAAACAGATCAGAATTGGGCTGCCTGTGTAAATGCAGCCTTAGACCTATAGAATATGACAGCTTCACTTTAACCCATTAATCATATAGTTACACCCATTCCCTCTATGATAGTTATTATGATCTTTCCTTAAATGGTACTATTTTTTGCTCCATCCCTCCATCCAAACTAACTAGGGGAAACCTAGTTAGTTTTTAGTTAGTTATCTTTGATGAATCTCTCCTCGTTCATCTTTCAATCACCCATGTGGGTTAGTATGCCTGTGAAAACCAATGAGTAGATGGGAGAGGCGAGACTTGAATAGTTTCGAGATTCTCGAATAGAGGTAAATTCTATTTTAGCGGCTGGCTATGCAGACACTTGTTCACATGCGAGAGCAGTTTGGATGAAATTATTGAACAACATGTACAGTGCCTTTGGAAAGTATTCAGACCCATTTACTTTTTCCACATTTTGTTACGTTACAGCCTTATTCTACAATTGATTAAAACAAAATACCCCATAATGACAAAGCGAGAACAGGTTTTTAGATTTTTCTACAAATGTATTAAAATAAAAAAACAGAAATACCTTATTTACATAAGTATTCAGACCCTTTACTATGAGACTCGAAATTGAGCTCAGGTGCATCCTGTTTCCATTGATCATCCTTGAGATGTTTCTACAACTTGATTGGAGTCCATCTGCGATACATTCAATTGATTGGACATGATTTGGAAAGGCACACACCTGTCTATATAGGGTCTCACAGTTTACAGTGCATGTCAAAGCAAAAACCAAGCTATGAGGTCGATGGAATTGTCCATAGAGCTCAGAGACAGGATTGTTTCGAGGCAGAGATCTGCAGCATTGAAGGTCCCCAAGAACACAGTGGCCTCCATCATTCTTAAATGGAAGAAGTTTGGAACCACCAAGACTCTTCCTAGAGCTGGCCGCCAGGCCAAACTGAAGGGTCTTGGTCAGGGAGGTGACCAAGAACACAATGGTCTATCAGGCAGAGCTCCAGAGTTCCTCTGTGGAGATGGGAGAACCAGAAGGACAACCATCTCTGCAGCACTCCACCAATCAGGCCTTTATGGTAGAGTTGCCAGACAGAAGCAACTCCTCAGTAAAATGCACGACAGCCCGCTTGGAGTTTGCCAAAAGGCCCCTAAAGGTGTCAGACCAAGGGAAACAAGATTCTCTGGGCTGATGAAACCAAGATTGAACTCTTTGGCCTGAATGCCAAGCGTCACGTCTGGAGGAAACCTGGCACCATCCTTATGGTGAAGCATGGTGGTGGCAGCATCATGCTGTGGGGATGTTTTTCAGTGGCAGGGAGACTAGTCAGGATTGAGGGAAAGATGAACGGAGCAAAGTACAGAGAGATCCTTGATGAAAACCTGCTCCAGAGCACTTAGGACCTCAGACTGGGGTGAAGGTTCACCTTCCAACAGGACAACGACCCTAAGCACACAGCCAAGACAATACAGGAGTCTCTGAATGTCCTTGAGTGGCCCAGCCAGAGCGCAGACTTGAACCCGATCTAATCTCTGGAGAGACCTGAAAATAGCTTTGCAGCAACGCTCCCCATCCAACTTGACAAAGTTTGAGAGGATCTGCAGAAAAGAATGGGAGAAACTTCCCAACTACAGGTGTGCCAAGCTTGTAGCATCATACCCAAGCAGACTCGTGTCTGTAATTGCTGTCAAAGGCGCTTCAACAAAGTACTGAGTAAAGGGTCTGAATACTTGTGTGAATGTCTTTTAAAAAAAAAAAATTATTCAATTAGCAAAAATGTCTAAAAACCTGTTTTTGCTTTTTCATTATGGGGTGTTTTGTGTAGATTTATGAGTGGAAAAAAGTAATACATTTTAGAATAAGGTTGTAACCTAACAAAATGTGGGAAAAGTCAAGGGGTATGAATATTTTCTGAAGGCACTGTATGTGTAAGCTATCCAAATAAAGTGTGACCGTTTATTTTGCAACGCTCACGCACGCAATGTGGACGGTCTAGTCAGGGTGTTAGGGAGAAGTGGGATGGGTGTGTGGTAGGCCCGAACCCCCAACTGAATACTTTGGGTGCCAAAACCATAGCCCGAGGGGTGACTAGAAAATCAATGGGCCATAAGAGCAACATTGGATTAGCATTTCACCACCACCATTCCCCTATCTTGTCTGTCCTTACAGATGTAGGATCTTCATTTGATCACCCTGTTGCAGGAGAACTTCCCTGCAATGCAGGGCATTTTAAACTTGTAGTGTATTTGAGTTTTAAAAAGGCTTCTGAAGTTTGTAATTTCCATTTTAGACTTGATTTTCCCTTACGAAAAATGTAATCAAATTTACTCCACATAATAATTCACATTTCCTGTGGCTGCAGGGTTATTTTCCTGCTATAGCAAACTGGATAAACTGTTGATCCTACATTTGTATATAGCATCCCCTAAAGCACTTAGTGTGGTCCCACTTTCTTCAGATAAAAAAAAAAAAAGACGTATAGAAAACGTACACGTAACAGTTCATATGTTGCATCATAACTAGTGTAGAACTACAAACCACTGAGAACAGCTAGTCAGGGAGAGGAAACAGAGTATTATATTTACTTTTTACTTTTTTTTCAGCTAGCACCGTTTGTACACAAATACAGGAGAAATGTTTCAGATATCGAAGTGTTCGCAAAGGCACTTGTCTTTCTCACACATGGTTGGTTCTTTCCTTTCTGTCTTTCTTTTCTCTTTTTTCCCCTACATGACTAATAGCCGTCCGTCAGCCAGGCCTTATTCAAAGCAAGCAAAACTTTATTTACAAAATCAAACAACTCCTCTGTAAAAGTGCTCTTCCTGTCCGGTGGAAAATATACTCCTTCTTTAAAACACTCTCGCTCCTCCTCCTCCTCATTTTCTTCCTCCTCCTCCTCTTCCTCATTTTATTCCTACTCCTCCTCCTCCTCTCCCTCCTCCTCTTCTCCCTCTCTCCCCGCTGCTTAAAAAAATATTCCTCTTCAGTCTCTTCATGCCTTTGTCTCCGCCTGCCTCTGCACCTCCTCAGGGAAATTCCTCCCTCCGCTCCATCCCTCTCTCTTCCTGCTGTGGTGTCTGCCCTTCCAATGAGTCCTAAGAGTCCGCCTGTCCGTTCATGGCTCTACCTGCGTCGGCAGGTGACGTCGAAGCAGGTGACCATCATGAGGTGAGCCTTGCAGAAGTTGACCCTGGTCTCAAGTCTGTCTGTCACCACCTCTAGAGCCTCTAGGTACTCCAGAGAGTCCACTTCAAACGTCTGCTGCAGGTCAACTATGGGGAGGGGACAGAGAGACAGACATTGTGTTACAACCATGCTACATTGACAGAGAGACGGACATATGTTACAGCCATGTGACATGGACAGAGACAGGGACAGAGAGACCAAAATATGTTACAACCAAAATATGTAGAATGGACATTTCTATAAGAACAGATGTTCCACAGTGGGTGGACAGGGATAGATAGGGGCACACACAGGTGTCAGTGATAGTGGGTGGACAGGGATAGATAGGGGCACACACAGGTGTCAGTGATAGTGAGGGGACAGGGATAGATAGGGGCACGCACAGGTGTCAGTGATAGTGATAGGGGCACACACACACACACACACACACACACACACACACACACACACACACTTACATTCAGTGGTCCATTTGTCTGGCTCCAGCATCAGGTGCTGCTTGGTCTGTTCCAGCTCTTTCTTCAGCCAGTCGTACTTGGCTCGGACCTCGGATATCCGCTGCTGCCTGTTTTCCAAGATCTTCAGCTTAGCACTGAAATACACCACCTCCTGATGGAGAGACAGAGAAGAGAGGGGGAGAAAAAGAAAGGAAGGAGGGGAGGGGTGGGAGGAGGGAATGGGAGAGAGAAAGGTCCAGAGGAAAAAGAGAGAGAGAGAGTTAGTGGATCAGACCTTCAGCCAGACTGTAGGTCTGGAAAGCTACTCATTAGACAGATAACAGAGACAGTGTTGTGAGGAGAGGAGTACCATGTTGGCCAGGTATAGTACTGGACATCCCAGGTACAGTACATAGTAAGTCACTCCTTAAATCAACTATAACATCTACTACTAGGAAACTCTAACAGCAAGAAGAGGATTATGTTGTTCAACTTCCTGTGTTTTCAACTAAATGTCCTGGTTACATTTTCCAATATTTTGCTGACTTTTTTTTTTCCTCCACCACCATCTCTCTCACCATCCCTCTCTCTCCTCCACCTCTCTATCGCTCACCGTGTTCCCTTTCTCGATCTCTCTCCTCCACCTCTCTCTCTCTCCTCCACCTCTCTCTCTCTCTCTCCCTCCACCTAATCTCATTAACAGATGCTTCTGCCCAAATGTGCAAAGAGCCAGGTGGACCAACCAGACA
>CM042406.1:27765995-27770995 GCA_023634145.1 Thymallus thymallus
ACTCCTTACTTAGATTTGTGTGTACTTGGGTATATGTTGTGAAACTTAGATATTACTTGTTAGATATTACTGCACTGTCGGAGCTAGAAGCACAAGCATTACGCTTCACCCGCAATAACATCTGCTATCCACGTGTACGTGACCAATACATTTTGATTTGATGAGGATGCTAGCTGGGCTCCCAAGTGGTGCAGTGGTCTAAAGCACTGCATCTCAGTGCTAGAGCCATCACTGCAGACATCCTGGTTCAAATTCAGGCTGTATCACAACTGGCCGTGATTGGCTGGTGTAGGCTGTCATTTGTTCTTAACTGACCTTTTTTTGTTGTTGCTATATTACTAGTGTTAGTTGAGCTATTTGTTGAAGATCTATGAACCATCTGTAATGGGACTGACCAAATAAAATGTTAACCTTTAAATAAAGAAGTAAAAAAATCAATTTCAGTGCTGTATATTGTATATAAATCAAAGGAATGGAAAGCAAATCCTATGAGTAAAAGACATTAAAAAAAATACATATTGTGCTCACTGGGAAGCAGTATTAAAGGAGCTAACCTGTGCTGTTATTCTTCTTCTTGTTGTTCTTGAGGCTGCGGCGGCTGCTGCTGGTGGCTGAGCTGTGTTCGCTCAGAGAGTCCTGGGCAGAGGAGGTGCTTCCTGTGGCCTCGCTGTCCCTCAACATGCTCTCATAGCCACTGCTGCCCCCGCTGTGGTAGAACAGGGCTGTCTTCCCCATGGCTGGGGGCAGCTCTCCACTCAGAACACTGCTGTTGTCACTGGCATGGCCACTGCTGCAGCGATGCGGCCGCCTGGGCGCTGTGATCTTACTGTAGGGAGACGGGAGGGTGTGGACCACCAAGGGTCTCTCCTCTCCCTGTGCCCCACCACCGCCTCCACCCCCTCCAGCACCCCTCTCCTCTCCAGGCTCAGAGCCACCTCCTCGGTTGTGACCAGCGGATCGAGAGCCTCCGCTGCCCTGGAGCAGCTCGGAGATGCGGCCGTTGACGGCTCTCAGAGGCAGCTTGGCGGCCAGGCCTCCCCCTCGGTTGCGACTCAGAGACTGGGTGGACCAGGAGCCAGAGCTGGGTACCTGGTTCTGTCCCTGGACCTGGCTGGAGGTCTGACCCTGGGCCTGGGGCTGGGGTTTGCCATTTGGAGGCAGGCTGGAGCTGCGGTTGACAGACTGGGGCAGAGACTTGGTGGAGAAGCTGAGTGTCTTGGTGCTGGAGGCCGACAGGCTCCGGGCCTTAGGGCTGGCCATCAGGAGCTTGC
This sequence comes from Thymallus thymallus, assembly GCA_023634145.1. Lineage (NCBI taxonomy): Eukaryota > Metazoa > Chordata > Actinopteri > Salmoniformes > Salmonidae > Thymallus > Thymallus thymallus. The sequence continues at coordinate 27,767,267 of CM042406.1, forward strand.
TGACCGCTGAGATCTTGGACTGGCTCGACTTGGGTGACTGGGGAGCGCTGACCAGGATGTTACCGGAACCGTTTCCGTTAGGGGAGGAGGATGACAATGAGCCGCCGCGGGTGAGGCTGCGTCCGGTACGGGGCATGTTGAAGTCCCCCCTCCCCCCTCCGGCTGCCCCCTTCCAGCCCAGGGAGCTGAGGGCCTCCCCCCTCTCCAGAGAGAAGCAGTCGTAGTGGGGACCGTGAGAGCTGTGACCTCCATGGGACCGACCCAGAGAGTTGGTTCTGTTAGCCAGTTGCTCTAGTTTAGCACTGAACAACCTGCTGCTCTCCCCATTGCACCCTTTCTGTTTCCCTCCACCTCCTCCAAGCATGCCCAAGTCCTCCGGGGTGCTCCCCAAGAAGGACAGACCATGGCTGGGTGTGTGCAGGGGGCTGAGGGGGCCTCCTGTCTGGTTCTTCTGGTCCAGACTGGACTTGCGTACTGGTGGCAGCGGTGGGATCCCTTTCTGGCGGGAAAACAGGCCTTGTTTCCCAGAATACCCCCTTCGGTCCAGAGTTGCTCTGGGACTACAGGGGGTGGAGGAGGTGACCCCCAGGCCTCGGTACCCCCCCCCTCCACCGTTAGCGTCATAGCGGAGTGGATCCTCATCCAGGCCGTCGTGGCAGTTGAGCCGGTGCCAGCCGCGGGGCAGACTGGCAGTGTGCAGGATGTCGGTAGAGTAGACAGGAGTCACCAGACACTCCCCAGAACTGACCAGCACCATCTCAGATCCGCCCACTATCCTCTTACAGGAGTCTGGAGAGGAGATGGCCTCCCCGCTGCTGGAGCTGTGACGGTCCCCTCCATAGCCACTGTCCACCCTGCTGGTCCTATCGCCCTGCGGCCAGGCCTGGCTGCTCTTATCTGGGTCTGTCTTGACTGGTGGCTCCACCATCCTCTTCTCTGGCTTCACCTCACACACCAGGTCCTTGGGCCTCACGTCCACCCTGTCTCTCTTCATCCAGGGGTCATCGAAGCTGAGCTCGCTGGACATGGAGGCCAGGACAAGGGCTGGGGCTGGGGCAGGCTTGGGTGGGTCCTTGGGCAGCAGGTGAGTCTTGGTAAGGGAGGAGAGTATGACCATGGGTTTGACGGCCACACAGGGGTGGACTGTAATGTTGGTTTTGAAGGGGAGGAAGTTGCTGGAGGCCCCCAGGGTCTGCATGTTGCAGAGGGTGATGGTGGTCTTACCCAGGGAGGGGGGCTGTCTCTTCAGCCTCTCTTTAGTCTCCCTCCCTTTCTCATCTCCAGACAATGCACTCTTATGAGTCTTCCTTCTTCCAGAACCCAGGGACGCCTCGTCCTGCTCCTCTGCCCCACAGAGAGGGACCTGTGCAGGGTCTGGTTCGGACAGAGCCTCCCCTTGTCCATGGGACTGGCTAAAGCTGTGCAGAGACTGATCTCCGTCGCTCCCAGCACTTAGGTCACTTAGCCACGATGAGATGGATGACCGTGGGCTAGCCATCGCCTCTCCTTCCACGTGAAGCTTTGCCATGCTGACCTCCGCCATGGCGATCACTCCTGTGGTCGTAGCAACGACAGTAGTGTTGTTTCCATAGCGCTCCAGGTCCTCGCTGATGCTGCTGATGATGGAGACAGGGCGGGACCCCGAGTCCAGGGCGGTGACGGAACAGTCGCTGCTGAAGCTAACGATGCTGGTGGGACGGCCGCCACTCTCCAGCAGGCCCCGGGCCTCCAGCCCCTCCTTACACCCCAGGGTGAACACCAGCTCGTCTTCCCCCAAAGAGCGAGGGTCGGTTGGGGTTGAGGAGTGGTTGGGGGCTGGAGCTGGGGCTACGGGAGGTAGCGAGAGATGGGAAGAAGAAAGATAGAGAACAGGGAAAAGGAAAGAAAACGTATGGAAACCAGTATCATACGTAAAAACCTTCTTCAAAAAACAATTGTACCAGTCACATTAATAGAATAAAGAGCAAGCCTTACCATCCCTGCGTCCATCCAGAGGAATCTGAGGAACATCCTCATCACACAGTGTCTCAGCCGACCCCAGGCTAGCAGACGTGGAGTTGGTTCGTTTGAGGACCCGGGGACTCTTCCCCACAGGGGAGGTTCCGGACAGGGACACCGGCTGCAGCAGGGACTCTGTAGAGGACCTCCCACTGTCTGCAGCCAGGCTGTCTGCAGTAGACAGACTCTGGCAGGACAAAGGGGGCGTTCCCGGCATCACACCCTTCTGGGTGTAGACCTGGATAATAAGCATAATCATATATTGGATTATTTAGTGCTTTTCAATGACCCAAAGATGCTTTACAGTGATTAACATTTGAATGGAAATGCATTTTAGGAGGTCAGTGTTAAAACTCAACACAATAATTGTATAAATACAACCAAAGACAGTAGAGGAGGTGTCAAAGCCAGATAGTGTACCTTGCAGCGCTGTGAGGGAGAGGAGGGAGGCCTGTAGTCAGAAGTCTTGGTAAGAGAGGCGATGCCCAGCCGAGGAGAGCCCAAGGGGCGGGGCTTACCATCACTGCTACTGCCCGCGCTCAGAGACTCACGACTGTCAATCAAATAGAATGGAATAGAAATAGAAAAGAAAATAGAAGACATTAAGAACAAACATACCTTCAAGATACATACAAATTCTAAGTCAGTTGATAAAAATACAAACTAATGTAGGTTTTGTGTTGTGTTTTGTGTGGATCCCATATAGAGTAGCTGTTGCAGTGTAACTGCTAATGGGGATCCAAACAAACAAACAAATAGTTCTTACCTGTCATGGAGGCTGGCACTCTTGGCCCTCTGTAGAGGGTTTGTGTTGGTGTGTCCTATCCCACTGCTACCCGTCACACTGCGGCTGCCAGTCAGGCTCAGACTCTCTATCATGGTCTGGGCCAGTTCTGCCTCTTCCACCACCTCCCTGATCTCCTGTAGCTGCTGGTCGTTGGACATCCTCCTGGGTGGCTCTACCTCCTCCAACTCCATCCCTCCCTTACGCCCCGTCTCAGACCCCAGGGGAACCAGGGTGTCAGGCTTAGCCCCCCTGTTAGCCGGCACCTCCTCGAAGGGAAACTTGGCCACCTCCTCGCTCCCGTCGATACACTCCAGACGCTCCTGCAGCTCAGCGAAGGTGTTGCACTTCAGGCACTCTGCCCCTTCTTCTGGCACGGAGGGCAGGGGCTGACCCAGGGGCTGGAGAAGGGGGAGCGGTGGCTGGTTGAGGGCGGTGAGGGGCTCGGTAGGCAGGGTAGGGGGCTGGGCGTGTGTCTGTGTAGGGACAGGCTGAGGCTGGGGCCGGGGGAGTACTGTCTGCTGCTGCTGCTGTAGAGGTGGCGTAGTCGGCAAGACGCCAGACTCGGCTTTGCTCTTCAGCAGAGCAGGGATGATGGGGATGAACTCTGGCGGGCCCTCATTGTCGGTCAGCTCTCGGTCCGAGATGGCGCTCCCATTGGGGCCCACATAGATGACGGTGTCGCAGGACTGCTCGCTGCTGGAGTAGTTGTCTGGGTCGCTGGAGAGGTGCAGCAGAGGCAGGTCTGAGTCTGCAGAGCTACGGGAGTGGAACGGTCTCAGGTGAGTGGGGCGACGCATACGCCCCTCCTCACACGAACTCTCACCCCCTGACGAACTGGACGTGTGTTGCTGAAAGAGAGAGGGGGATGTGAAAATGGATGAGAGAAAAATAATGTTGTTTAAATAAACCAATTATAATCTACATTTAATTGGCCTATCATTGTA